>JAOXJP010238373.1:0-23559 GCA_025762735.1 Platanus orientalis | reverse complement strand
ATCTAAATTATAAAAAGATGAAAAATTTGTTGAGAATATTATCAGAAAATAAAGAAAGAAAATAAAAGAGAGGAAATAAAAGAGAGAGAGAGAGAGAGAGAGAGAAAGAGAGAAAGAAAAAGAAAGAAAGGAAGAACAGCTTCTAAATCAGGTTGGTGCCCCTCCCCCTTTTGTTCTTTAATTTCTTATCTCCTTAGAACCCTTATGCTATAGATAACCCACCCCTGAACCTAGTTGAATAGCCCCATGGTGTGACATAGGGGAGATAAGCCTGTATCCTCTTTTTGGCTCTATTTTGAACAACTAATGGTGTAGGGACCATAAATCCCTTCTTACATGGAGTCTAGATCTAAAATTTTAGCTACGTGTCACTGGAATAGTGACTTACTAGATCACCAAATTTGATCCCTAGAAGATCCCATTTGACCCTCGAAGTGGACCCCACTTGCTCACTGTGCAAGTTTTTTTTACAACACAGACTGAGCAGTAGGTGATTCATGAATTTTCATTATTTCCTTGCTCAATATTTTTATAAAACTCTTTTTGTATTCATTATAAAACTAATTTAGATGTCTGCATAAATTTTTATACTTCATTTTATTGTAGTTTAAGTATTTTCATCGAATTTTTACTGAATTAATTTTCTACTACCTCTATTTTGCTCTCTGTTTAATAATATGGCTTGTTTGCATAATAACTTTCTATGTACATACTGTTTTGTTCTCAAATTTGTATAGTAGCTTCATGACATCCTATACTTGTTCTCTACCAAATTTGGATCCAACCTCAAGTGTATAGCCCCCGGAATGGGTCCCACAACTTATTGATTTTGCACAGGACTGTGTGAAATTTCCCATGACCCACATACTTTAAAAATTCATAAAATGGTCTACACCCATCCAAGGGGGTTGAAAATTTATAAAGAATTCATTGGGGGCATAAACCCAACTCTTTGCAAAATTTCAGCTCCATTGGACCCTTTTTGATACCCCAAAGCCTTAAAAAATAGGTTGTTAGTTTCTGACCCAGAACTAGTATGCCTAAATTTTAAGGTACGCTTAACTTTAATTCAATTAAAGTTCAAGAGTACAACCTATTTTAGGCATACCCCACCCTAGATCAATATATCTTGTTGGAAAGATCTCTCTCTCAGCTTTTCAAAGAGACTAACCACACTCGATCAATGCATTATGTACTGAAAACCTTATTTTTCTGTCCCTATGTGTTCCATGGTATGAAAAATCCCATAGACCTTTAGAAACTCTTAAGAAAAGACTTCCAGACTCCTAGTTTTATTGAAACAACTAAGTGGGGTTCATCTAAGACAATACGCCTGAAATCACATCACTGTGAAGATCAGGCATACTTAAATATTAGGTATACACATAAAGATCAGACGTACTAATTGATATATTTTAATTTTACCCCTTTTGATAAATCAGAAGGTGGGGATGAAACCCCACACTTTCAGAACCATAGGAAGCCTATGTTCCAACCTTCAGAACCCTTGTCTAGCCTTTGTACATGGACTAGGCCTAGTATCAAACATTTAAGTGTCTAATACCTGAGTTTTACCTAGGAGATAATGCTAGCGCCGTGGTTGCTACATTAGCGCGATCCGGTTGCATAACCTGACCCAATTATTGTCTTTTAATATTTTTCGACTTTTACAGTTTTCACCTTACCTTAGGGTCATGTAGTATTGGTTCACGACCCAAAGACCTTGGGATCTGACCATATCCCAATTAGGTCCCTAAAATACTCACATTGGTATAACATAGTCTTGACCCCCTTTCACTAATGTATTTTAGCAGTAAGGAGTACTCTGCAAGTATATAAGTATACTAAAATGATCAATACCTAATTCACTCTCACAGTAAGACGTACTTAACTATCGAGAATTGCACACATAACAAACCCTTAGAACTACATGCTGTTTGATCCCAACAAAACCCTAGGAACACCGAACCATACAAGATAGGGTATATAGGCAGCCAGAGACTGTGTCTTAGGTGTAGTTGTAATGATAACACCATGGGGATGGTCTAGACCAATAAAAATAAAAAAACATATTCATTCATATTCGTTTACTGGCACTTGAAAAAATTACTAAGTTAGAGGAGTCACTCTAAAAATGTAGGTAATTAGGGTACTTAACACCTTATCTAATTGCAACCAAACAGCTTATCTGAATCCCTGAAAAACTAGACCAGTCTGAGAGTTAAACCCTAGGCTCAAGTGCCTAGCATGGGCTGCAAGGCCCACAATCATCATTTCCAGTAGACGTCCAACCCCACCTGTAAAAATCCGAGTTGGTGGCGACTCCAAACCAAAGCCCAGAGGCCAACTCAAGTTGGCTGGATGCGGTTCCCCAAAGTAGAGTAGGCAGACCACCCGATTTTTCCGCGATGCCCACATGTGATATCTTGTGACAACTGCAATGGGAAAGCCATCATTTGATGGACCTGAGTGATATAGTGATCAGGTCATGCCATCATGGTCAACCATGCGTTATATTAAGCCCCCATGGATGCAATCTAGGGAAGGAATGATCTTGAGTGTTGTTTAAACAATGAGTAACTGGTATTAGCATAATATCAGGGCACGTGGCAAACGTGCAGGCTTCAGGACCAACAATGGAATGTTCAAGAAAACCCAGCAAGTGGCTGTGGATTGGATGGTTATGGTCACATAATCGAATAAATTTTTTACTTGGAAGATCTTGTGGTGTGATGCATTGAATGGTTGTTTTTGGGTTTCTTGTCAGCTGCTTGCATGAAATATTGCACTTCGGAAGTTAAATTTTTTATGATATTGATTTGCTTTTCAACGAAAACCAACAAATATTGATTATGTCATTTTCTACCGATTCAATTGAAGTCTGAGGAGAACACAATCTCAGAGTTTTTCTCAAAGAAGAAAGTCAATAATGAACAGGAGTTGCACCCGCAAGTTAAAATTTCATCTAAAGAATCTGACCAGATAAACCTGCTTGATAGCGTGAAAGAGGAACCTGGCACCGAAGACAACAGTAAACTTCTGACTGATTCCAAAAAAGATGTTGACCCTAAGTATGATGTTTCTTCCTTCCTTCACAGAGAAGCTGAAAAATGTGGACTCAAACGGGAATATGAAGAGTTTGCAGCTGATTCGAAGCCAACTAATGACAACATTAACAAGCAGGGAACAAGTCCACTGAAGAAAAAGGCAACCTTAAGAATGCAGGTGGTAAACAACCAACGCTACTTTCTTACTTTGGAAAAAGCTAGAGTTGTTGTGCATTTGGGTTGCACGTTCCTTGTAAACTTGCATTTGTGTGTACATAAGGCTAACAATAACTTTCTGAGTACTGTTGTGAAAGATCTCAGTGGAAAAGCTTTTCTGTTGTACCGGAGGGAATCCAAGAGCTGTGACTGCCTTTACTCTGTAGGAAACGGAAGTTTGTTTTGTGAGCTGTGGGCTCCTTAACCTTTTTGTACCAAACTAAGCGCTAGGAGATGGATTTTGTTCTTTGTGCGTGGAAGGTGCAGTATCTACTTTAACCTATGTGGATAGGTTCTTTAACAAACTTTGAGATGTCAATCATTTTTTGTCTGAAACTATAGACATTATCTTCCGGAACTTTTGGGGGTTAATGCTCAAATTTTCCATCTATGTTCTAACAAAACATTACACATTAATTCATCACAATACTGTGGAGACATCAATAGTACCACACATGACTTGTCGAAAAAAGAAATAGTACCACACATCTTTTGAACCAACCTCAGGTTTAGTCGTAGAAGCCATATGTGCTACCGATGTTTAGAAGATCACAACCATCCGTTCTGGTGGTGTTTTCTCTCATTTCTCGATTTAGCCATTCTTTCAGAGGCGAAAAATATGAGTTCAGATGGTTTGGGATATCTTCTAAATGGGATGAGCCGACAGTCCCATACATATGCCCATACACCATTCCTGTGTCTGAGTCTCACCTAATAAAATTCTCTACCCATAGATCAAGGATGTTACCAACATGTTTCTTAATACTGCCGTTTGTTGGTACCTGAATCATCCGAATTTGAACCCTATGGTTGTGTGGAAGCCTAGATTTGGATTGTATGCAGCAAATAATATAAGAAATCAATGCAAACAACAAACACACAAAGCAACAACAAGACAATTTAATGTGGTTCGACTTAAAACCTATATCTATGGGAGAAAAACGGTTAGAGAGCTTTCACTATGAGAAAAACCAGAGATTACCATGAGCTTACGGCTGCCTCTTTTAAAACCCCTGTTTTAATCACCAAGAGAAGAACCCCAAAAATCCCACCCGAAAAGCCCTACTTAATGTAGGTTTTAATAAACCCAAAAGCAAATAACCTTCCAAAATAGAAGTTACATGTTTCGAGTGAAAACCAACCATAGCTCTCGTAAGAGAGTTGGTTGAATTCACACAACCAATTCAACAAATCTCCACCTTGGCTTCAATTCAACCAAGACTACATTATACAGAAAATTCTACTCCCGTTTTCTCCATACAACTCCAAAGGGTAACTCTAAATACTACGAACAACTACATCTTTGACAAAACACAGAACTTGTGACATGTGCATCATACTTTACATTGGCTCACATTCCGAAATCACATTGGAGAAAACCTGCACTTGTCCTTCTTAGTGAACTTTACATCATATATACCTAAAACACACCTCCACTTCGAATCTAAATCATAACTTGCTTGTTATCACAACAAACAACCATTGGCCTTGAAGAATCACCACAATACATACCATCGAATCAATTTGGTTTTGAAATCATTCGATTCAATTATAACACGTTCAATGCACATGTGTAGCTATCCCAAATCAACTCTTAGTCAACTCCAGAGAGGGACCTTGATCCGTCATCTCTAACCACATAAACTGTCTCACCATCGTGTCACTAACCTGTAATACATGTCTCTATCCCAAATGGGAAAGAAACCCTAGACAAGCACTTGTTTTTACGTGCACCCAATTTCTAGCAATCCATCGAGATCAAAAAAACACCATCAATCACCGTATTTCCTATCAAACAATATAAACCATCACTGTACTTTTCCTTCTTCATGAGGACCAAACAACCACTGTGATTTTCATAGCTCCATCTGCAGTTGAATACCTATAACCCTTAGAGTCTAACCGTTCTAAGCATATTAGATTCCTTTGCATCTTTGGGACATATGTGACATCACCCAAAGTATGAACCAGTCCATCAAACATCTTGATCTTCACCATCCTAACACCGTGACGTTACAAGTAGACCCATCATCCAAATAAACAAACTTGTTTTCTTCTCTTAAAACGTATCAAAATATTTTTTTCCTAGAGTAAATATGAACATGACAACCTGAATCTAATATTCATTCATCATGAAAAAATGTATCTATACCTATGCAGACTATAAAAACATCTCCAATGTATTCATTCTGTTCCTTTACTAACATTGTACTTGGACTATCACCTTTCTTCCTATCAACACGCTCTGGACAATCTATCTTCATGTGGTCATATTCTTTGCAACAAAAACACTGCACATTGCCTTTTCCTTTAGACTTGGATCTAGAATGATCTTTATCACTCGTAAAACCTTTTTTTTCATTCTTCCTCCCACAAATAGACCTTCTACCTACTCCTCACCATTTTCTCCAAACACATTCTTCCTTAATTCCCTAAAATGCAAGGATGTTTTAACATCCTCCATGGAGATGGTATCATTTTCATAAAGTCGTAACAAAGTGTTCATATGATGCAAGTAAAAAGCACAAAACAATGATAACTTAATCTTCATCATTAATCTTAATATCAATATTTTTTAAATCTATAATGATTTTATTGAATTCGTCTAGATGAGCTTTCAAAGACATACATTTTCTCATCCTCAATGTATAGAGGTGTTATTTTAAATACAACATATTTGTGAGAGACTTGGTTATATACAGACCCTCCAACTTAAGCCACAGCCCAACCGTAGACTTCTCTTTTGCAACCTCTTACAACACCTCATCAGCTAGGTACAATTGAATTACATAGAATACTTTGAAGTCAAGTTCTTTTCTGTCATCTTCCGATATCATCGCATGAAGCTTTTTCTTTTCTATTAAAGCTTTGGTCAGTCATTGTTAAACCAACAATACATGCATCTTCACTTGCTATAGATTGAAACTGTTATGCCCGTCAAATTTCTTCACTTTGTACATTACTATCATGTCAAAAAACCCCAATCGCAACATAAGGCTCTAATACCAATTTGTTGTATAGAAGCCTAGATTTAGATTATACCCAACAAATAATAAAAAAAGAAATTAATGCAAACAACAAACACACAGAGCAAGAATAAGAACATTTAATGTGGTTTGGCTTAAAGCCTACATCCATGGGAGAAAATGACTAGAGAACTTTCACCATGAACAAAACCAGATATTACAATGAACTTACAGTTGTCTCTTCTAAAACCCCTATTTTAGTTTCCAAGAGAAGAACCTCAAGAAATCCTACTTAACATAGGTTTTAATAAACCCAAAAGAAAATAACCTTCCAAAACGGAAGTTACAAGTTCCGTGTGAAAACCAACCACGGCTCTCGTAAGAGAGTTGGTTGAATTCACGCCACCGACTAACACCTATATTGGACGGTTGAGATCCTTAGTTGGACTGCTGATGACTTGATGCAAGGTCGATAACTAATTAGGCAGTTTAGACGGTTTATTTGATTTGCTAAATGAACCATTTGGGAGGGTAAGGTGCATCATCTTACATGCACCTTGGGTGACGACATTAATGACTACATAGTCGGTTTTCAACGTGACCCCCAAGTATGAAAAACTCAGGCATTTGTACTTGCATTTCACGTGACTTTTGATAACGGTAACCGTCGTTATCATATAATCGAAACTCTAATCTGTAACTACATTTCAAGATCTACCCACTTCCTTCAATGGGTTCCTCTCAAACCCAACAACCTCAGCCACCTCCCAATTCAATCTCAATTGACATCATGGAATCTTCGATCAAGGTGTTGTAAGAAGAACAAAAGAGAAGATGTGTTGTACCATTGGGCAGGGATTGCCATCTTGACTATACTTTCGGCGAAGACGATGGCTCTTTCCCTGGCACTGAGCAGTTCATTCTTCAGGCCCAGGTCATGTGGTTGATGGCATAATTCTGATTGGGGCCTTGCTTTTGGAAGCATTTTTTGAGAGAAAGGGTGAAGGGCTCATTGTGGTCATGAGCTTGTGGCGTGTGGTGAGGGTGGTGGAGAGTGCTTTTGAGCTCAGCGATGAGGCCATCGAAGCACAGATAGAGGGGATAGTATGCCAGTTTGAGGCGCTCCGAAGTGAGAACCAACAGCTCCAGGCTGCCATAGCTGAGAAGGCTCAGAGGATAGCGGAGCTCCAAGATGCCCTTGATCAATGCAGATGTGCCTGCTAGGAAGCCACACTAAATTTATTAAATAAACTAATCGAGAGAAGTATCCATTTGTATTTGAAATCCCTTTAAATGTAGCCAATGTTCTCAGCTGGTTCTGTAAAAAATTATTTATTTGGAAAAGGCAGTCGAAGGGTAGAGAAAATTCAATCTAGTCGTCTCTCTTGTGAATAAGAAATTTGTTATCTACTATCGTTTCAATGAAGAAGAATAGATAATTGCTTCCCCAAGGAGAGATGAGTGTCCCATCAGGGGGGGTGTCGCACTTGATATCGGACCAGAGAGAGAAAGGTATTGGGGTCGATTCCCCTAGGTACAGATCTAATTGACTTTATTCCATGGTACGGGTCCTCGATGATGTGATAATCTATGGGCCCTAAAAAAACAGAAGGCACTCTGTCCAGGGAAGATATGCAAGAAACTCTTCCACAAACTTCGTCTTGTCTGAAAGAAAGCGACTGACCAAATTATATTAGTCGAACGGACAAGACAAGAAAAATATATGTTTCACAAGCTCACCAATTCTAGCACTTAAAATGTTTAAAATGCTCTTCAGCTGGATAGTTTGAATGCCACTACACTTGATTTTTGGACAATACCACTTCCAAGAGGTGATTAAGAACATTTGAGATGGAGATTGCTAGCATTCTTGTCATGGACACAAGATTTGGTCGATTACATTTCTGACTGGCCATAAATTCATATATTTAAATTTCTTAAATATGGGAAAAAAATATTCTGTATAACTGCTGCTGGCTTTGATCTCAACGGCGGGATTGAATACCCGGATTGAATCAGAGGTCACGATGCCCACCCTGACCTGAACAAATAAGAGGTGTGGGCCATAGGTTGCACATAAGCCACCGGGTCACACGACAGAAAAACACCCAACAAAAAGATGCAGAACATCAACTAACAAACCAACTACTAACCAAACAGGTTCTAGCAGATCTGAACAAACAATTCCTAGACACCACATGTGCCACCTTAGTGCAGTTTCCTATATGAGAAAGAAAGATGAAAGGTATCACGGAGACACCCGAAGGGCCGGCCATATGTACCTCGGGAGACCCAGCCCATTCAAATCAAAATAGAACGAGCACCTACGACTAAGGGGAATGGAATGTCAACCACAGGGTGAGATGATCTTAGAATACGAGGGCGAGTGACTGGTCAAGTCATGAAACTTAGTCATTTTTATCAACATGGCTATGGTTTTATGTGTTTGAACTGACTACAACCAAAGTCGTGGCTAGTTTCAACCAAAAAAAGGGCAACCCCCTATTCAAACTGAAAGAAGTACCTCACCTCACTTACGGAGAAGTAGTTTTTCTGGGCTCTGAACTATTTCAGTTTGGTTTTGTTTCATTTTTCTAAGAGCTGTCTTATCAAATAAGGGATCAGACTACTCCTGGTGTTCGAACTAGTCAGTAATGGTCGGGGAGATAAGACGGAACACTCTCAACTTGGTGAATAGAAGAAGATGTGGTATCATTGCTTGGCATATCTTTTTTCGGAAAGATAAAGGACAATGAAAACCAATAAAAGAAATGAATGAAGTACGAGAGCTAGAACTTTAGAACTGTAGTTAGACAAAGAAAAATGTCTCAAATAAGCACATGCAGGCTGGGCTGGGCATATGCAACAGATATTTAAAGATTGACATATGCAAAATCGAATCTATGTGAATATGTATCAATTTCTCGGGGGTCAGGGATAGGCAATTCCATAGTGGAGATCAGGTCATGGAGAAGCAGGCTATGCATATAAAGCCTAAATGCTGATTCCTCTTTCGATTGTTCCAGTGAAGGTGGCCGACGAGCATGCAACTTCCATTTCTGATTGGTCGAGGAAAATGGCCTAAATTGTGTTTTTTGATCCCTCAACTACATATACTACCTCGACTCAAAGAAAGAGACTTAAACAACGTGCTTGGAGGTTTTTTTTTTTCTTTGAATTCGGGAGGATAGAGCCAAAGAACCAGAAGCTATGGAGAAAGAATGGGATTTGTTACGTTATTTGATGGAAAGATTGAGGTAACTGAAGAGCGATCTGCAGGAAGTGCACTATGTCCCAGATAAGGTATAATCCAAGACAGAGTAGTAGGTGAACTCATGAGAAAGAATTGATCAATAAAGTCATTCAGCCCCGCAAGCACAAGGATATTGAGAGTGATTCCAATTGAAAGACAACAATCGAAGCAGCCAATCTCATCAATAACGATCTATAAGCGATTAAGAGGCTTTCTCCTTCATTGGTCAAAAATACCTAGGATCCACTAGAGGTCACTTTGATCTTTAGGAGAAATCCAATGCTTTTGTTACTGGCATGCAGTGCTTCTAGGAATTGGCTACTTATGCTTCTCCCTCGGTCCCTCGAAAAGATTTCAATAGATTGTCCTTCATCCTTGGAAATTAGTAATATGAAGATATGATATTGATATGGATTTCGGTGAAAAGACAGGATGTGAAATGCGTAAGATGGAGGGTATGTTGAAGTTTTTCCTCTTCTTTTGTGCGTTGCAACGGTAAGATGTTTCTATTTCAGTTTTTTTGTAAGCGGTTCATCAAGCATTTTACTTAACCTTTATAAGCTAATAAAGGTGCTTTTTAGCCCCTTACTAATTAAGTCTACCCTACTCCTAACTAAAGTCGCTGACACACACCCTTATTAATATAAAGCTAATAGAGGGGCTTCAAAGCTTTATTAGAGCAAGGGTGCGCTAGCATGCACATCCATTTTTCAACATGCTTCATGTGCTAGCGCGCCCCCTATAGAGTAAGTACTTGCTTGTTCCGTGTGCATTAGTCTATAGTTACTAGGGTCAATCGTGTGTTTTTCTTCTTCTTCCATTACTTGTTCTTTTTTTTTTTCTTTTTTTTTTTCTGGTAGCAAGAACCACTAAGACATTCAGTGAGAGCACTCTTTTTCGTATCACTGGGTAGCCCTAAAGTGGATGGAGGCCTTGCTTGATTCACCCCCCAAGTGAGAGCTACTGTTCAATTCGGCCGTAGGAAGGAGTCTCTTCCTTCAATACCAACAATAGAATAAAAAGGGCATTTCGACTGGTCTTTCATGAGTCTAGTAGGCGTGGGTTCAAATCCTACTAGTTGTGTGGTCTATATAGCTATGAACGAATGAGAGTTCGGTAGTCACAATGCTTGCCTTATCTGTGAAGTGACATGGATAATGATCATGCACTCTTATGGATAGCCTACTTCAACTGTGAAAGAGAAGCAAGTAAACAGTGTCAAGCCAAGCTATAAGAGTAAGCTGTAGTGGTAGTCGTAGTCGTAGTAGTGTCGCAATTATGCCTTTCTTTTAGCTAAAGATTGTTATCATCTGGTATGAGAGCCCAGGTTGTGCATGTATGGTAGTGATACAATCTTCTAGATCTATGGTTGCTGATATGATTACTGCATTAACGAATTCAATTGTCAAGCATCACAAGATTGAACCTCTAAATGTAGATGTTTGGAAGATGAGGATGCAGTTGCTTCTCAAAGAACAAGATCTTTTTTTTTTTTAATTCTTGAAAGAAGCAGTGGAATCCCAACATAACATAAAACCCTCTATTAGTAGGCTTTGATGCTATAATACCCAAGATTTTTCTTATGCATTTTCATTATTTTTATGTCTTTATGACAGAATTATAGACCTAAAAACATTGGAGAACTTTGGAAGTATATGAAAAATAATAAACCTGACAATTTTATTATGAAAAATATACCAAAAGAAAGGTTGAGGTCTTATAATATGGCGCTTAGCTAGTGGTGACACTTGTCGCAATATACATTTGGGAAACTAGACCATGTGATCTTGGTTTTGGGGCATTACATATTGGTGGTATCAGAGCTGTAGTTTTTGAAAACTTTAGAAAAAAAATTGATATGTATTGATTGGAAGAAAAACATAGAAAACATAAGAGTTGGAAAACATAGAGTTGAAAGGGTAGTACTACTTGATACTTGATATGATTTTTCGGATCTTGATTATATGATATTGATGGCTATGCAGCATAATGATTATGATGTGAACTATTTGAGGATTATTCTATACATTGAGGATTGATATTGATTACCTTTTGTAAGAGATGGTTCAATGACGATCTAGTACTTCGGCTTCATAATATGAAGTGGATGAGGATTTGACCGGAGCCTTGAGGGTAGTTAGGAACTTGGTTGAGATTATGGAGTGTCATGTCACAGCTAAAGACAAGGTAGATGACCACGAGCAGTCTGCATTTGAGAGATTCAGGCGCATGGGTCCTATTGAGTTCTAGGGGATTTCTGAACCGTTATTGCAGAAGCTTGGCTGATGCAATTGGAGAAAATTTTTGAGATCATGGATTGTAATGCGAGGTAGAGGGCTTCATTCGTCACATTCATATTGAAGGGTGAGGCGGTTTGTGGTACTTCACAGGCTGAGGATGATGAGACCATTACTTAGGACATCTTTGAGCGGGCATTCTGGGATAATTACGTTCTAAAGAGTGTTCATGAAGCCAAGGAGGCTGAGTTCATGGCTCTTGAGCAGGGTTTTCTAACGGTCTTATAATATAAGGTCAAGTTTATGGAGTTCATGTGGTATGCACCACATACTTCCAGAGATGAGGCTCACAAAGCTAGAAAATTTTAGAAATGGTTACACACAAATATCCATGCCAAGACAGCTAATGTCAGATCAGGGACTTTAACTGAGGTGGTCAACATGACAATGTTGACTAAACAAGAGTGTGATGAAATTCAGCAGTGGAGAGACAACAATAAGAAGCGACCCAACATTGAAATTGCTTGAAAATGTGGTGACAGTGATGGAAACAAAACATTTAAGAAGAAACCAGTTGCTGGAGTTATATCCAAGCCACAGTCTTTCAGGGAACCATGTCCTCATTGTGGCAGACTACATCTAGGTGTGTGATACTTAGAGACTAGAGCTTGCTTCAGATGTAGGAAGACAAGTCATCGCATCCATGACTACTCTGAGCAACCAAAGGCTATTGGATCTACAACTATAGAAGGAAAGTCCTAACCACAGGTTCAAAGTAGGGTCTTTGCATTGACCAAGAGAGATGCAGAGGCAACAACCAACGTTGTGGTGACAGGTATCATCCGATTTCTCAATCGTGATGTAAGAGTATTGATAGATCCTGGTTCCACACATTCCTTTATTACTACTGGTTTTGTTGCATTCTTTGATATTTCTCCTGACACATTAGAGTATGAGTTATCTGTTTCGACTCCACTTAGGAAGTCAATGACAGTTGATTTAGTGTTCAAGTCTTGTGTGCTAAAAGTAGAGGATAGTGAGATGCTAGCTAATTTGATTCTATTGGAGTTGAGAGACTTCGATATTATTTTGGGTATGGATTGGTTAGCTACACATTATGCTAATGTGGATTATTTCAACAAGGAAGTTTCTTTCAAGCGTCTTAATCAACCTATGGTTATCTTTAAGGGAATAAGAAAGTTTTATAGATTTATTTTTGTATTACGGGCACAGAGGTTGATGAAGAAGGGAAACCTATGCTATTTGGTTTACATTGTTGAAGACAAGAAAAAGAAAATGAAGTTGTAGGATATTCCTATCGTCCAGGACTTTGGGGATGTATTTCCTAATGAGCTTCCAAGCTTACCACCATATAGGGACATCGAGTTTTCTATTGAGTTAGCACCTGGAACTAAACCCATTTCGATGCTACCTTACCGAATGACACCTATAGAGTTGAAAGAACTCAAGACGTAGTTGTAAGAGCTGATCGATAGAAGATTTGTGTGTCCTAGTGTTTCTCCTTTGGGTGCACTAGTTCTCTTTGTGACGAAAAATGATGGAACCATGAGGCTTTGTATTGATTACCGAGAGTTGAACAAGGTTACCATTAAGAATAAGTATCCATTGCCAAGGATTGATGATCTCTTTAATCAAACTTCAAGGTGCAAAAGTATTCTCGAAGATAGACTTGAGATCTGGCTACCACTAGCAAAAGATCAGGGATGATGAAACACTAAAGACAACATTCTGTACCAAATATGGTCACTATGAATTTTTGGTCATGTTGTTTGGGCTTACTAATGCACCGGCAGCATTGATGGATTTAATTCAGAGAGTCTTCAAGCAATATTTAGATCATTTTATCATTGTTTTCATTGATGATATTTTGATTTATTTTAAGACTAATGAAGAGCATGAAGGATACTTAAGGATTTCATTACAGATGTTGAGAGATCACAAGTTGTATGCGAAACTTAGTATGTGCAAATTCTGGTTGGACTATATTGTTTTTCTGGGTCATGTAGTGTCCAAGGATGGTATCTATGTGGATCCTAAGAAGGTTGAAGTTGTGGTTGATTGGCCGAGGCCGACTACTATGTTTGAAGTTCACAGTTTTATGGGATTGGCTAGTTATTACCAAAGATTCATTGAAGGATTCTCCAAGATTGCTAGTCCATTGACTGAGTTGACCAATAAGAACAAGAGGTTTAAGTGGAATGAGAATTGTGACTCCAATTTTCAGGAATTGAAGGATCGATTGGTTTCCACACCGGTTCTTACTCTACCTATAAGGTCATAAGGTTTTTTCATATATAGTGATGCTTCCAGAAAGGTTTAGGTTGTGTTTTGATGCAAGAGGGTAAAGTCATTGCTTATGCATCAAGACAACTTAAACCGTATGAGTGAAACTATCCTACAAATGATCTAGAGTTGGCAGCAGTAGTTTTTTCCTTGAAGATATGGAGACATTATCTATATGGTGTTGCATTTGAGATCCACACTGATCATAAGAGTCTAAAGTATTTATTCTCTTAGAAAGATCTTAACATTGAGGCAGTGTAGATGATTAGAGTCGATCAAGGACTATGATTGAAAGATACTTTACGATCCAGATAAAGAAAATGTTATGGTAGATGCTTTGAGTTGCAAGAATGCTAGTGATTTGGCAAGTTTGATGGCTCAACTTCAGGTATAACCAGTTTTGTTTGATCAAGTGAAGTTGCAGGATTCTGATCCTAACTTTCTAAAGTTGAAGACCGAAGTCAAGGAAAGACAACATGCGGATTTCTCTATCCTTGGTGATGATTCCTTATGGTATCAAGGAAGGTTGTGTGTTCCTAATAGTGATGAGTTGAAATGGGAAATCATGGATGAGGCACATGGAGCGGCTTATGTTGTACATCCGGGGAGTACCAAGATATATTATGACTTGAAGGAACATTATTGGTGGAATAACATGAAAAGGGAAATAGTCGAGTATGTGGCTAAGTGCCTAATTTGTCGAAAGGTTAAGATTGAACATCAAAAGACGTTCGGATTGTTACGATCAATGGCTTACCTAAGACTAGCAAGGGATATGAAGTTATTTTGGTAGTTGTGGACAGACTTGCCAAATCCGCTCACTTTTTACTGATACAAATGATTTATTCACTGGACAAGTTGGCAAAGTAATATGTGGATGAGATTGTTCATATGCATGGGATTCTAGTAGGGATTGTGTCTGATAGAGATGTCAGATTCACTTTGAAGTTCTATAAGAGTTTACAAGAAGCAATGGGAACTAAGTTGAATTTCAGTATGACTTTTCATCCGCAATCTGATGGACAATCGGAAAGAACTATACAAATTCATTGATCTTAAGCGCAGGTTGGATATTCACTTGTATTTGATAGAGTTTACATACAACAATAGTTTCGAAGCAAGTATACAGATAGTAGCCCATACAAAGCATTGTATGGAAGAAAGTGCCAATCTTTGATTTGCTGGAGTGAAGTTGGTGAAAAAGCGCTTTTGAGGCCTGAACTTGTGCAGATTACTACTGAGAAGATTGCATTGACCATTAAAGGTTGTTGTTTGCATAAAGCCATCAGAAGAGTTATGCTGATCAAAGAAGAAAGGATTTGGAAATTCAAGTTAGTGAACATGTTTTACTGAAGGTTTAGCTGACTCAAGGAGTTATGCGATTTAGGAAAAAGGGCAAGCTAAGTTAGAGATTTATTAGTCCATTTAAAATTCTGAGGCATGTGGGAATTGTTGCATCTGAATAAACTCTACCTCCAGAGTTGTTTCATGTGCACAATGTGTTTCATGTGTCTATGTTGCAAAGATATATGCGTGATTCCACCCATGCGTTGGAATATAAGCCGTTACAAATCGATAGAGAGCTGACTTATGAAGAATTGCTGGTTTAGATTCTAGATAAACGAGAATAAGTATTGAGGTCTAAAGTTATTATATATGTCAAGGTTCTTTGGTGGAATCATTCTAAAGAAGAAGTGACATGGGAAGGAGAGACAGAGATGTGAGCAAAGTACCCCCATTTATTTCAGAACTAAGGTATGTCAAATTTAGGGACTGAATTTATTATAAGGGAGAAGACTATAATACCCAAGATTTTTTTAAATGTATTTTCATAATTTTTGTGTCTTTAAGACAAAATTATAGATCTAAAAACATAGGAGATCTTTGAAATTAGATGAAAAATAGTAAACCTGATAATTTTATTATAAAAAATATACCAAAAGAAAGATTGACATCTTATCATATGGCGCTTAATAGGTGGTGACACTTGTTGCTGTGTACGTTTGGGAAACTAGACCATGTGATCTTGGTTTTGGGACGTTACATATGCATTTATCGAATTCCTTACTTTCCATTTCTATCTAAGAAGGAAGAACTCTTGTGACTAATGGATTTCTTTAATTCGTTCTGATCGGCCGAGTGAGCTTTCCTCTAGGGTGATAAAACTATGAATTCTCTCAATGAGCTCAACATTCGGAGTTCTTTCATTGAGCTCTCTTTGCACCTAATTAATGGTGTATTGCATTTTCCCTTGTGAATGACAGCCCTTAAACTTTCTTGATTTTATCAATAATGTATATATATATATATATATATATTAAAATGCTTATAAAGTTATCCTAGAGAGGGGTGAATAGGATATAACACATTATTCTACTATTTCTTGCCAATGTTGGGATTGATTTTAATCTTCTTAAAATTAGTCTGTGTGTGTGTGTAGAAATGTGTTTACTCAAGTATTTAAACAAACATGTAATGAGAAATATTAGATATGAGCACAAATAGAGAGACAAACAATTACACACTCAATCCACAACAAAAGATTTACAATGGTTCAGCACAAAGGCCTACGTCCACTCTTCTAAAGCTCACTACTGAGCTTAGGTATATTTCATTTAGATTGTCATATACAACCTAAGTCAACATACAAAACCTAACTACTTTCTCACAAACAAGCTACACAACAACACTTTGTGTCTTCGATGAGTGTGCACTAATTCTGGTGTCTCCAACAAAGGTAGTCAAGTTTCTGGTGTTTCTGACATAAGCAAAGTAGTTGAAGAGGTTCAACATCATACAAAGGAGAAAAGACTCACCAAAGGATTGTCTCAAAGTGACATCATTGGTGATATAAACACTAGAGTGAAGACTATGAGACAAATTGAGAATATTCTGAGTCATTTCTGTTTCACATCCAAGATAAAGCCCACGAGAGTGAAAGAGGCTCTAAATTATCTACATGGATCATGGCCATGCAAGAGGAACTCAATCAGTTCAAAAGGAATGATGTGTAGTTCCTAATTGAGAGACCCTCTGACAAGAATGTCATAGGTACCAAGTTGATCTTTAATAACAAATTTGATAAACATGGTACAGTGACAAGGAACAAGGCCAGGCTTGTGGCAAAGAGGTTTGCCCAGATTGAGAGCATTGACTTTGAGGAGACTTTTGCCCAGGTTGCAAAATTGGATTCAATTAGGATTCTTTTATCTATTGCTTGCTACTTGAAATTCAAGCTATATCAAATATATATAGAGTGCTTTCCTAAATAAGATATTTCAGGAGGAAGTATATGTTGAGAAACCTAAGGGATTTATGGATCCTCACTTGTCAAACTATGTATACAAACTCAAGAAGGGTCTATATGGCATCAAATAAGCTCCAAGAGCTTGGTATAAAAGGCTTACCAGATTCTTCTTGACCACCAGTTTGATAGGGGTAGTATGCATAAGACACTCTTCATCAAGAAACAAAATAGTCACATACTCATAGTGTAAATCAATGTTGATAATATCATTTTTTAGTCAACAAGTGAAGAAATGTCACATGACTTTGCCCAAACAATGAAATTTGAATTTGAGATGAGTATGGAAGAAGAACTTAGGTTCCTTTTGGGTATTTAAATGAAGCAAACATTAGATGGCATATTCTTGAGCCAAACCAAATTTGCTAAAGACCTAATGTCAAAGTTTGGATTGCATGAATCCAAGCCTACTAATACTCCAATCAGCACTAGTAATAAGATCATCAAGGATCTTGAGAGAGCTGAGATAGATTCTACATACTACTAGAGTATTATAGGCAACTTGTTGAACTTAACATCAAGTAGATCAGACATATCATTCAGTGTAGGTGTTTGTGCAAGGTACTAAACATCTTTAAAGGAGTCACATCTCAAAGCGGCTAAGAGAATAATCCTCTATGTCCATAAGAAAGTAGATTTTGGGTTATGATACCTATTTGACACCACATCTAAGATTGCGGGATACTCAGATGTTGATTAGGCAAGTGTAACACCAAATTTCGAGCCGTGTATATAACGACCCCAAGCTTCATCGCCTAATTTGGGCATGAAACTGAGCCGCTACTAAATCAGATCCATACAAAATCGGCTATAAATTTAAGCCTTTTACCTGAATCTGTGATCTTTATGAAATACTTAACCTTAACCTTAAAACAATATAATCTGCAAAATCATAAACTATCACATCTAACCATAATCCTAAAGGTGCATCGAAAATAAACCATAATATATAAACATATCAACTATCATATCACTAATCTCTTATCATCACATCTCAAATCTATAATCACAAGACTACAAATCTTAAATATTATCCATTATAAAGTTTAATACAAAGTAAGGTTCAAACAATGTACTAAACGATTAAAGATATATCATCACCGCATGCCTCCTTTTCAACTTTTAGGCACTCCAAATGGTGTATTTGTACTAAACATCACCTGAAAAAATAGTATAGATAGATGAAATCCATGGCTTATAAGTAGGTACACAAAACTTACTATAAAAACAGAATAGGCAGAGTATGAATCTTTCAATACAAAATACTAAGTATATCTTCATATAAAATACATATCAATTCTAGCATGTAGGCATGTGCTAGTGTACATACATCATCTACTAGTCATCACAATATCTAAATATTCATCATCATGATTCTTCATGTAGGAGTTAGACATTACAATTTACATGTTTCTTTTTATTCATGACATTCTTCTAACATCCATATATAGCAATATGTAGGATTCTACCTATACATGACATTCCTCTCATACCTATACATACTTCTATCTATACATGACATTCTTTTCATATCTATAATTGGTAATATACATGACAATATGTGTTCACCATCACAGGGTAAATATTTTATAGTCCATCCATAGTAACGATATCTAGTATACACCTCAATGAGCACTTCTATTCATTTATCATGCATAGACTATACTTTCCTAATATGAGTATACATATACAAATCACTTTAAACTAAGTATGTATCGCTCTTATGTAATTAGCAATCATAATAACATATTTATGTAATGAGACTGATGAAATTCTACTTCTATATTCAATGAGTCTATTATTATCTTAGTACTTAATCATTCACCTTCTTACTTGTTATTTATAGTATGTTACTTATCACTCATTAATTTTCATTGTCATTGTCTTAGTATTAACTGATCACTTTTCATAGGTCATTTAATACCCATCATTTTATCTTCATAGCATTGATTTACATCCCAATGAGAGAACCATTATACATTTATATTTTTTACATAGTTTGGAAACTTATACTCTTTTAAAGATTTTGAGCTTTTACTTGTTTCTAAATATCTTATTTACTTACTTGTACTAAGGACTTATATTTTCATTAGTAGCTCATACACTTTCTTTTCCTTTCATTAAACTATATTTCTTACATAACTTATGAATTTCTTCTTCTTGGAAACTTAGATGTTTTCATTTTCTTGTCTTGATATTTTTTTCATTTTACATGACTTCTAATTTTACTTTGTTTTAAAAACTTATATAATGTTCTTCTATCCTTAGCATTTTTTTAATTTCTCATAAACTTTTTATATTCTTCTTATAATGGTTTCACTCATGCTCATGTATCTTATGAACATTTCCTTTTTTTTTAACATAGTTTTATTCTCAATAGTGGGACCTTTTAGATCACTTACACTTACTCATGGTTACTTGTTACAACTTTCTTACACTTTCTTTTAACTATCTTATACTTTCTTCTACTTTTCCTTTACTTACTTTATAATTTACTTTCTCTTACTTACGTTTGACATATCATATTATTCCTAATCACGAGGGACATCATCATACCATTGCTTATACCCCAATGAGAGGGTCATCATACTATTATATTATTACCCTAATGAGAAGACCATCATACCATTGTATTATTATCTTAAATGGGAGGACCATCATACCATTGTATTATTATCTTAAATGGGAGGACCATCATACCATTGCATTATTACCCCAAATGGGAGGACCATCACACCATTGCATTATTACCCCAATGGGAGGGCCATCATAATTAAAATACGTATCTTTACTTTTCATACTCATCTTATTTCATTATTTACTTATTCCCAATAATAGGACCTTTACATCTTGACATTCTTACTTATCTTTTTTATGTTTCTTAATTCTTTATCCATTTTACTCATTCATTCATGACCAACTTACTTTATCATATCACTACATGAGCATTTTTTGACCATAACACAAGAACATATATTATTCACTTATTACATTCATTAACTTAATAATAGAGAAAAAAATCTATCACTATAGGCACTCACTAGTATCATAAAAGGCATCCAACTTTATACCATATATTTGCTAACATAATTAAAAACATGTACAATACCAATACATCAATCTTTAACTTATCCAATAAGAAATTATAGAATTTTACATGGTATTATACTTCTAAACCATATAATCAATACACTTAACCTAAGTGAGATTTTCAATAATAATCATATTACACATGCTTTCAAAACATTCATAATCCTAGTTCATAACTCATTTGGATCATTAAATAACAATTCCTAAGCAATTTATATGTTACCATTAACTATTTTCATTCTAATAAGAGTCAACATGCATTATAATCAATTTCTATATATGTAACAAAATCAATTTCTCCATTCTTACAATAATATGTTAAGAGATACTAAACTTCAATTCAAGTATTCATGTTTTTCATAAAAAATCAAACTTTTCATGCATTAATAACTATCGTGGAGGCTATAGATTTATAGATCCTTTACTTACACATTTTCAAAACTCATGGAGTCTAATATCTTAAGGAAATACACATACATATAATGTAAAACTACTTTTCTTTATAAATTAAATTAGGGATTTCTAAGATCCGAGCAAAGGGCTTTATAAACATATGACAAAACATACATAAAAATCAAGATTTTACCATTACAAAATGTCTAAAAACCTAAAACAAACAAAAAAGGGAGTAAGTTTTGTATAACTACTTACACAAGCTTCTTTCTCTACTTTTCAAGAAGATCTTGAAGAAGAACCTCCTTGACCTTTCCTCTACTCTCTATAAAATGATGTAGAACTAGTGTAAATTACATTAAACATGAAGATCTATGAAAAAAATGAGCTAACCTTAAAGATTTCTAGAGTTGGGAGTGAAATTTACCCAATTGGGGAATAACTCCCTCATTAAGCTCAAGAACTTTTTCTAATCTCCCAAACTCATTTCCTCTTGTTCTAATGAGGGAAAATGACCTAATTGAGGTGTTAATATGGTTATAAATTACTCATGATAAGATCCCACATGTTTGGGGGACCAATGAACAAGTGCCACATAAAAAATCACCATTTTGGGTAATTTTTAGCTTTTTTATTTTTTGGTTTTTGGGACTCCGAGTCTTCACCTCGACAGACAAGCCCTTGGACCCCCCTTGATGAGTGCTTATCTCAATTGGAAAACCCTCGAGCACCCCTTCAGCGAGCCCTTACCTCAACAGGCAAGTCATCGGCTTGAGAAACCCAAAAATCCCCTGGTTTTTCAGCAAAAACCACTGTGGGGAAAATGACTGTAACTTTCTCTAGAAAACTCACAATTGGTCACCATTTATCGCATTAGAAAGAAGACTCAATGAAATTTCTAACAAGGCATGTTTTATACTCTAATTTACTCAGGATTGGTGTCAGTGGGCCCAGAAAATTACCTTAATTATGTAGTTGAGAAAACTTCTAAACTTGAATAGTTTTAGGTCCAACTTAGGTTCTATACTTCTAAATTGGTTAAATGGGTTCTTAAACCACTATAAGGTCTGTTTAAACATGTGAAAGGACAATTTCACCCTTATAGAAGTAAAATTATATTTTTACCTCTTCAATGAAATGTGGGTCATTATAATGTACGAGGCAAAATTTGTTGAATAAATTACCTAGTCATTTAGGGTCTAGCTTATTATTTTTATAGGTGGGGAATAATACTCCAAATCCTTGTAAAGGATTTGTTAATTACTTCCTTTTGATGGACACACCTCTAATTCACTTCAAGTTTCACAACTTGTAAAAAAGGATAAGAAGAAGTTGCACAAAAGAAAGAGGGAGAAGAAGATGAACTCTTTGATCTTGATTGATATAAATATGGGGATACAAACTTTGTTACTCAAACACTGGTAAGTTTACTTAACCATGGCCTGGGTTGTCATCAAGATTCTTATGGTATCTTCCTTGGAGAAATTGTAGAGGTATGATGGACTTGCTTTCCTCTTTTGGAAAAGAGGTGAATTTGTAAACATTCAAGGGAATGGAGTAGAACTTGCCTGAGTTTTGAGAGCATTATTAGCTAAAGAACTTGAGTTTGTATGGATCTTCTAAAACTTGCTTTCTCATGTAGTCTTAAAGGTATTTTATAAGCATAAAAATGAATTAGAGAAGAGTCCTTGTTGGGAAAGAACTCTATCTCATTTTTGACTCCCATCTTGGAATGGGATTCTTCAATCCTTATCCCAAACATATAGGTGTTTCTTCTATGTGAGAATGCACCTCCTTCAATCTCCTAGGAAGTTAGGAAACTTATCAGAGTCGTGGCTATCCAAAACAACCACCATGGAAGAAGATAAGGCCGAGTTTCAATTTTTGGTTTCCATGGTGTGCGAATATGAACAGTGCATTTGCATACCTTTTTGGCGGCAAATGTGTGTATTAGCAGGCCTTTACTTCTGAGCAAATGAGGTGGTCATTCTTTATTCACTACAATTAAGAGTGGAGAATGTCAAGTAATTTAAACATTTGCACATTTTAGATTTCTACAGTTTCTCCCTTAGAAAATGTGCTGCGAATGTAAAGAGACGGTTCATTTTTCAAGGCCAAAATAACTATTTTTAGTTACTCCTTTGATATTCCTTCTTTATTAGTTCTTGGGACTTTCAAATTCCTTGTACCCTGATGAGTATATAAGCCTTGTTTCTTCTTCTTTATCTCATCTTTTTAGAGCTTATTTACAACAAAAATTTTCGAGGTATCAGCTTTTGTAAACATGAGTTCCCGTTCATCCTCTATCTTTCTTTTTTCTTGATGATCATATGAAGTATGATGAACCGTGGGAAATATCTATTGTCTTCCTCCTGATCTCATCCTTTCTTCTTCTTTGCTCTCTTATGAGCTTGATCTCTTCTTATATGGGTAAGGATAATGATTTGGCAAGATTTTGGGGAAGATTTAGAAAAGATTTCAGAGTTTCGGGTCCAAACTTCTTTTTCTTTTACTCAAACTTCTGGTCATCTTCTCCGGTGATGGTCGCATCTTTGAAAGCTCATTCGCAACCTCCAAGCTTGTCTTGTGAGTGTTTTCTTGAGTGAGCCTACGAATAGCTTCTCCTTATGTTCATTTGCGAGTTAAGATGCTTTGCCATTCGTACACCTCATCACATGGACTATGTGTGTGAATGTATTTTTTGAATACTCATTCGCGCATCACAGACTCTATTCGTGGTACATATTTC
>JAOXJP010238356.1:6744-23567 GCA_025762735.1 Platanus orientalis | reverse complement strand
CTCAATAAATTGTCGTTAATTTTTCTGTTTGGTGTCTATTTCGCTTGTCGTTTGTTTCATAGGACTCTAAACTTTCATACCTATCCAAAGGTATAAGTTTCACTTATAGATTCTTTCTACATTTTCATTGGTGCCTTTCAAAGTTGTGCTAATGATCAAATCAATATATGTGAATTTAAGTAGTCCTATGTGTGTACAGAACTTATGTGACATGTGTTAGCATTCTAAGTTTGTGTTAGCATTCTAAGTGTGACATGTGTACAATAATATGTGTGTCATGGTGCGGGGTGTTACAGAAGACCCTAATTAGAAACTTCTAATCCCTTTATCAAACTTGCCTTAAATGCGTCAACATGTTGCTAAAACTCCATACTACTTCCCTAAATAGCAACTAGAAAATCAACAACTGAGGAAAAACCAAAGAAGGATTCTCCCCTAGCTATTAACTAACATTCATGGCCCACTTTATTGACTGAATACCTTCTACTTTTACTTTATTACATGTCTGCCACCGCCTTGATATAATTACAAGATTACCCTTGGCCATTAGTACTGACATAATACAGTTATTAGCCATGACCAACTGGATTCTGTTGCCCATACGTGGACTGCTTAGCTGGGGCTCCTTCATTAATATGTCCTTGGAACAAAATAGTCCTTGTTACACCTGTTTTCAGGCTCATCAACCAAGGCACTAGTAGATTATGGCATCATTTGAACTTGATATTCATTGTGAATTCTCATTCCTGAACTTCCCTAATAAGATGAATAATTCCCATTGGTGATATGTGATGATAATGAACCATGTAACCACTACTTGGGATTCACCCTCAATTAGCATCCCATCATGCCAAGTGGTTGTCTAGCTTGAGACCAAAGAGAATGATAGACTCTCCACTCTTAATTAGGCACTTGCAAGTAGCTCCAAAAAGACCAAATAATTGTCACTAAGTTGTCACTAAAAGCAACACCAATCCTATACGAACCTAGGGTTTCCAATGGAACACCAATGACCAAGATATCATTTATGTGGAAGAAGACTTTCACTAATGCCAAAATCTCAATATGGAGTCAATGCTCCAGAATAAATCCAAAGTAACATCCTAATACATAACTAGTTAGAATTTTATCGCATCCTAGTATCAATGAGCTATATCTTAAAATAGCCTCAAGTTCTTCTCTTCCTAAATGCCATAACTTGAACAATATAATCTATAAACAATATAGAACGAGAAGAAGAAATTAGAAAAAGAAGTAGAGAACAAAAAAGAACAATACGAAAAAAGCAAAATCGTATGAGAGTGTTGTGTCACTCTTTCTCTCTATATATAGGGTTATCATACCGTATAGTATGGTATATAGTACAATGTGTATATACATTATACCCATGACAACTATACCCTCATACGATGTATCTCAACACTCTTCGTCAAGTTGGTGAATAGATGTTTGTGTATATACATTATACCCATGACAACTATACCCTCATACGATGTATCTCAACACTCCTCGTCAAGTTGGTGAATAGATGTTCTACATTTTTCTGCTTATCTACAAGATATGAAAAATGAGCACCATTGAGTTCTTTGGTAAACACATCTACAAGTTGATGCCTTGTTTGAATGAAAGGTATGCATATGTAGCCTGATTTAAGGTGATCCTTAATAAAATGGCAATCAATCTCCACATTTTTGGTCCTATTAGGTTGCACTGGATCATGTGTAATGCTGATGATAACTTTATTATCACAAAAGAGGCTCATTGATCATTTCATTGGAAATCCGAGTTCATTTAGTAACAATTTTAGCAATAGGAGTTTACATATTTAATGTGCCATAGATCTAAATCCAGCTTATAGACTAGACCTGGCAACCACTAATTCCTTCTTGTTGGCCCATGTGATAAGATTCCTCCCAAACAAAATAACAATAGTAAGAAGTAGATTTATTAGCTCTTAAGGAACCAACCCAATATGCATTAGTGTATACTGCCACTTTGTGATGATCATGTCTCTTATAGAGAACACCTTTCCCTAGATAGCCCTTCAAGTATCTTAGAACTCTGTATGTTTCTTCCATATGAGCTTAAGTGGGAGCGTGCATAAACTAGTTGATCACACTTACAACATATGTTATGTCTAGTTTCATTGTCTTCTATGCGGAGGGATTCAAAAGTAGCGGTGAGCATTTGAAGCTTTGGTTGTTTCATCGTGTTAGTTCCCTTATGGGTTACTACTAAGAAATTCCATGCTTCCTTAGCAGTTTGAAGCCCAAAGATTCTCCTGAATTTATTGGGATTTACGGCACAAACAATTGCATTTAATGCCTTGTAGTTGGCAAGATATGTAGCATTTTCTGCTGTATCCCAGTCTTTTTCAAGTCTGTCTTTAGGTCTTGTGTATTCATTCTCAACAATAGGTTGAGTTCCTATGTCCATAAATCTAAGGAAAATGTTAATCCTAGCCTTCCAATAAGTATAATTGGATCCATCGAAATATTGTGGTCGGTTTGGGGCATAGCCTTCATCCTTGGAGCCAGGAGGCCATAACTATCTAGGATTAAGTTATCTAGCTCAGGTTGTTAAACCCACCAAAGAGCAACTCAGCTCTGATACCAAATGAAATTCTAGGCCCAAAATAATCCTAGGGGGGGTGAATAGGGGATTTCCCAATTTTTCGTTTTATTCTTGTTAAATTACATAAGTCAATTCAAATATTGAACTAAACAAAAATTTCTTAGTTAATTTACCAATTCAATTACCCCTTTAAGTTATTTACGTCTTACACTTTTTCCTTTTATGAACCTATCATAGACCACGTGGCTCCATCGTTACGCTATAATGTTACCTATAGCCAGAGCGAGAGCAGGGCTAATGGATTTCCTAGTTGTCAGCACCTAAATTTTGACTTGGGTCATTTAATAGCATGAGGATAGCATAACAACATTTAGGCATCAAGACTCTAAGCACCAATGGTTTAAGAAGAACAAACTTGGACTCTAGGAAGTTAGGCATTCCCAAAGAAATCTTTCCAGATACTTCAGTCGCAATGTACCAGTCAAAACACCGTATTACAACTAAAAAAATGCACCATTTCAAGACAAATTCTAATCTCTTACCAAAGCATCAACAGGACTTTGAGGGTCCACATTCAAAGAATCCACTTATTTTTCTTGTAATTTTCCTAACCTCTATAAGCCTTTAGTTAGTAAAGCATCACATGTGGAAAAATTACCATTTTACCCATTTGTTTTCAAGGGCCCAGAACTCACTATCCATCATTTAGATCATTGAATTTCTCTCGTCTATATAAGCCTTCCTGTCGTGAAGCATCACAGACGAAAGAACCCTTATTTTCACATTTTTTTACCCATAGATGAAAATTACTATTTTACCCTTTTTACCTCCAAGAATTCACCACTCAACCCTCAAAGGATCCCTGAGACCTCTCCCTTTGTCAGAATGGTGTGATTTCAGACCTTGTGCATCCCTATTCCTCCCAACTTCAAGAAACTCATTACAAAGTTGACACTCATTAAAATTGGCAACGGTCAACCTCTCAACTTAGGTCAACCTTGACCTGAAAACGACCCTTGGAAAAGCTCTCAGAGATTTATCCGATCTCTGAATTCTGAAAGGTCAATGACCATTCCTTGTCCCTGACCTTAGCTTCAAATCTTCAGGTATAAAAAAAAGACTTCGACATCTCAAATCTGGGCGAAATCTCAAATCTTCTCCAAAGGATCAAAAGGTTGTCCTAATCCCGTTTCACTCATATGAAGTCAGCATGTTCCACAGTTGTTCGAATAAGGATCATTCGACATTTATCTCTCAGGCATTACAAAATCTTTAAAAAATTGTTTAAGGGACATGAGCTTTCGTGGAACTTATCTGAACATATTCCCTCAATTACTCCAAAAGGAACAACAGTTCCGTACCGAGAATCGGGTGATCAACCGACTCTTGGGAGTTCACCTAAACATAGAAATTCAGTCTGTCGGTGGCCACATCCTCGTGATTTCCACACCTTCAAAGTATCAAATTTTCACTGGATTACGAGATCTCCATGTTCCACATCATCACTTTTCGCTTAAAACAAAACAAACCATTTTGTCTGTATTCGACACACAGAATTCTCTCAAAAATTCTCCCAAACTCAGAATGGGACAAGGTCAGGTTCATTTGTTTAGTCTCTGCCCTATCTTCGAAAGATCATTTCACAAGCTTGCACATTGGAGGAAGTCTGACAGCTCATTTCCCTCGACCTTCAGGCAACTATAGAAACCCAATCTCGACGAATGACTTCGCTTCGTAAGCCCCCCGACGACTGCCCAGGAATCCAATGATCCGTCTGTCAATTTCTGTAATCTTGATATTCCTCAAGCTTCAGAATCTCCAAGTACAGCTCAAAACAGAGATCCACATAAAATACAGGAGCAGTTCTCGTCAAGAAATCCCCTGATGATGAAACGGGTATTTTGGTGCAATTTTCAGCTCAAGTATCGTAATTCAGCATGGTTAGAGGCTATGGTTCACCTGAACCAAGGGTCATATTTCACCAGACAATTTATAAGATCAATTTTACCTCCTTGCCCTTCCGAAATGTATCCGTGAGCTTTTTAGGATACAAGAACCCCGATTGTACCCTCTTACCCTTATCGTAATTTGGTTCCGACTCACCCATTGTAACCAGATCGTCCGAGACTTCAAAGCCAGACACTAAGTCCGCTTAATTCAGAGCCCAAGAGCCACAAAAAAGGGTCACACAGTAGAGGTACAGAAAAATCGAAAAGTAATCATTGTAGTTTAATGAGCTAAAGCCTTAAGGCATTTAACTCATTAATGGAATTAAAGGTATTCACACCTTAAGGCTAAGTTACCAACCCTTGGATGAGCATTTTCTCTAGTTCACCCTCACCCCTCACCCTTAGATTTAGGAGCTGAATTTCACATCCCTAAGGTCTAACTCAGGACCCTCCAAATGGCACCTTGATGCCCCACCCTTGTTACTTGCAACTTACCTACACCTATCGAATGACATCTAAACCTACCCCCCTTTTCAACCTAACCAATAAATGTAAACTAGCACTCTCTCATCCTCACCTTCCATTTAGTTAACCCAAACCAATTTTAGCCCTTCATCTATTTAAGACACTTGTCTAAGCTCCTTAACACAAGTGTCACCCATGCACCTCATGTGGAATGTGAGCCCTCCACCTCACTTTGACTAAACACATCTCCACCCTACACCTAGCAAGCCTTAGGATTGATCTCAACCCTACACCACATCACATTTGGGGCTATATAGCCCCAAATTCGTGATACCTAGGGTTGGCAACAAAAAAGATTAATTTCTAAGAGAAAAAAGAGGAAGAAGAAGGTGAATTAGCAAGCTTGCATCAACCCTAGGCAAGGTAAGCCTAAACCCAAGTCTCATTCATTCTTATTTGCTCAATGCATATCAATTAGTATGTTGTTATGCTGTCAATTTTATGCTAGAACCCTGTGCTAACTCGGGTTATATAGTAGAGACCCAAAAACCTCTACTTGCTTCTATTTTGGACCAATCATCATGCTGAATTTATTATGATTTTTGTAGAGGGTTGATTGAGCCCAAATTTTATTATGTTAGATTAGACATATACATGATATACTAGATTTAATCTCATGAATTTAGGAGCTAGGGAAGGCCTCGAGATGGCCTCCCAAACAAACCTCAAAAACTAGGTTGTTCATTTTTGTTTGAATTTTCTACACATGATTTGAAGCTAAATTTTTTATGTGATGTTCATATCTATATATATATATCTCCCCTACTAGCATGCTTAATTTAAGGATTTTTGCAAAACCCCAAGGGCTCCAGAACTGAGAAATCCAATTGTTGGATTTTCTCGCAGTAACTAATGCCTGTTTTTTAGTGAATTAAAAAATAGGTGTCAGAAGAAAAATTAGGCATTGAGATCTAAGACCCACCCCAAGGAGCCCTAATTCTTCTTAGACCTTGTCCTAAGGTATTTTTGACCTCTGAGAGTCACTCCTGTGCACAAACACCTCTGTGGGTGCACATTTCTACCCCAACGCATGAATTTAGAAACATGTGTTGGATGGAAATTCAGGCGTTGAGATGACTTTTAGGCATTAAGCCTATGCCTTAAAAATCACTCTTTTTCAAAAATCTTCTAAGTGTAAGTCAACCCTAGGATTAGTGTCAAGACCCAAGAGAGACCCCACCTCTTTGGGTCCCACTGTGGTGGCCCAAAAATTCAAGTTGGCTGCTGATTCAGTACTCAACACCTGTTTCTCCTTGAATTAAAATTCAGGTGTTGAACAATCAGGCATTAGACCAAAAATCAAGCATTAGGCCTCTAACAGATCACTGCATGGCCCACTTTGGGAGATCATATCTGCACATGGCCTATACCTAAAACCTATAGGGTTGCAGAGTTGTGGGTATTACGGAAAAGGTCTGCAACCCACTTCACAGTTTTGGAGTCGCCACCAACTCGAGTTTTTACAGACGGGGTTGGACATCTGCCTCCTTTCCAGGGGAAGGGAGGATACGGGATTTTTAGGGCCCGGACTAGGCACTAGGGCCTAAGGTTGACTCTCAAATTGATCTAGTTTTCAGGGATCTAGGTAAATTATTTGGTTGCAATTGGAGGTGTTAGGCACCCCAATTACCCACCTGTTTAGGGTGGTTCCTCTAACGTAGCAACTTCCAAGTGCTAGTAAGCGACAGTGTGTGTGTGTGTTTATTTTATTTTAATGATCTAGACCACCCCTACGGTGTGATCACTGTAGTTACACCTGAGACATAATCTCTAGCTGCCTACATACCTGATCTTGTGTGGTTTATGTTTCTATGGTTTTGTCAGGATCAGACTACATGTAGTTCTAATTTTTGTAAGTCTTGGTAGTTAAGTATGTTTGACTATGACACTGGTTTAAGGTGGGTTCATTTTAGGGTCTTTATATACTTATAGAGTACTCCCCACCACTGAAATGTGTTAGTGAAAGGAGGTCAACACTATGTCATAACAATTTGAGTATTTTATGGACCTAATTGGGCTATGGCTGAGTCTCAGGGTCTTTCGATCATGAACCAGTATGACATGACCCTAAGGTAAAGTAGGGAGACTATAAAAAGTCGAGAAGGGTTGAAAGGAATTGGTTGGGTTAGGTTACTCAGCCAGATCGCACTGACATAGCAGCCACGATACTAGCGTTATCTCCCAGGTAAAGTTTAGGTGTTGGGTATTGGGCTTAGTCTATGTCCAAATGCTTAGAGAAGAGTTTCAGAGGTTGAAACAAGGGTTTCCTAAGGTTTTAAACTTATGGGGTTTCATTTTACACTTTGATTTATCAGAAAATGGCAAGATTGAAATTTTTCAATCAGTAAGCTAGATCTTCATGTGTACACCTAATCTCTTAGTACGCCTGATCTTCATAGTGAAGTGATTTCAGGTGTACTATCCCAAATGGACCCCACTTAGTCATTTTAGTGAAGTTTTAAGGCTTTCCAAGGAATTGTGGGTCTTTTCATATCATGGGGCCCACAAGAGTAGAAGAGTAGGTTGTACACCTGAAATAGACATACGCCTGATCTCAAGGTGTACCCCTAAAATAGTCAGCTTGCCTGAAATAGGTTGTGTGCCTGATTTTAACCCAGTTAAAATTCAGGTGTATGCTAGATAGTCTGCACTCAAACAGACATATCTCCCTCCATACAACTCGGAATTTAGCGGGGTCAGTCTATTTGAAAAACTAAGAGAGAGATATTTCTAACAAGGTATAATGAGCATAATTTCATGATATACATGAAATAGGTATACGCCTGAACTTTAAGTATGTCTGAACTCCATGGAAGTTAGAGTTCAGGCATACTAGTTCTAAGTCAGAAACCAGCAGCCTATTTTTTGGGATTTTAGGCAGCTTTCTGGGGTTCTTTGACCCTAGGCATTTTGGGGGAGGTGAGTAACATCCCTAGGAGGGTTCACAAAAATTTTCAGCCTCTGGAGGATGGGTGGGACTCACCTTTAAAATTTTCTAAAATATAAAATATTGTGCACATATCACAGATTCTTTAAAAAAGTCAGGGTTGTGGGACCCATATCTCCGAATCCCGAGACTAAGTGGGTCTCAAATTTTATAGGGATGTTTAGGGGTCAGTTGGGAGTTTCCAACTAAAATTTTAGGTCGAGATTCATTTTTCACAAAGAGTTATAGCTTAAACAAGATGGACTATTATTGCAGTTCAAACTTTTGACAACATGTGTTACACACTGAATTGTAAAATATAGAAACAATAGCTAAAATTGATAAATGAATCTAAAAAAATTAATTATATAGTTAAGACAATTATCAAAACAGTGGATTAAGAGTTTCAATAGAAATCATTTTGTAGATGGGGTAAAAAAATCATGCATGAGGGATGGCTCTATAAAACAGTGTTTGAGCACACTGTTTTAAGGGGTCAAGTGGGGTTCATTCTTAGAACCACTCCCCATTTTTTGAGGCCCATCTTGGACATGAGGGGAGGCATAGGGGTTGGTGACATCTTGTGTAAGTCACTGACCCCACTTGAATATGAAAAACAAAACAAAAGTGCCTACTTCAGCATGTAGTGTATATAAAAAAAAGGGGGAGACAGATTGCCTCCCCAATGTCTCACTCAATAGGTCAGAGGAGGTGGGTCCATTACAACATGGAAATGGAGTTCTTAAGACTTAAAAGAGGGGGGAGAGGGGGCCTACCTGGTCGTGGGTTGGCTCCTTCTTCTTTCTTTCTTTTTCTTCTTTTTCTTTCCTTTCTTTTCTCTCTTCTCCTTTTTTAGCTTTTCTTTTGGTTGGCCTCCATCTATCACGACCTAGCAGGGGCTTTTATAGAAGGGAGCTGAGGGAGTGAGGTGGAGTGGATGAGGATGGAAGGGGTGAGGAGGTAGAAATGTGTGGATGGGAAGAGGGCTGAGGTGTGGGGTGAGGTGGGCTTTCTAGAAGGGTTGTGGGAGGTGATAGCCCCTAGTGAGGAGGTGGGGAGTGTGTAGAGGAGAAGAGGGGTTAGGTGTCCCCTTCTAGAAGCTTCCATGGAGGTGGAGAGGGGTGTGTGGATGAGGGTGAATGTGGTGGTCCCTCATGCCACATGTCAAGTGGGGATAAGTAGTGAGGGAGAGAGTGGGACCCATGGGGAGGGGTGTATGGCTAAAAGGGGTAGTCCTAAGGTCTCCACCTCTCATTTAGAATATTCCAAATGAAGGGTGTGGGGTTTAAAAAAAGATCCAGGGGTGTTTTGGGTAATACTGGTAATTTTTTAAAAGAGTAATGATTGCTTTTTTTGGATTTTTTCCATTCACTGTGTCTATTTTTTGGGTTCTATAGCTCCTGGGTTTTCAAAGTTTATATAAGTTTTTTGCATCTCCCAGATATTCTGGTTGCAATAGAGATGACGGAATCAGAATTGGATATGGGCAAGTGGGTCAAAACTGGCTCCGAATGTACCAATATTTGCTCACACCAATGAAAGAAGGATAAGAAGGTAAAATTGATTTTTAAAATCTTTATATAAAAGATATCCCTTGATATTTGTGAGATATAGGCTCTGATTGTGTATGAATCAGATACCTGAGCTGAAAGTTATGCTCTAAACCCTAAATTGTCCTGTGACAAATACCGCTCGGACCTGTGATTGGTTTTTCTAGGTTTGAATGGAGAGTGATTGTAATCATGGTTGTTTAGGATTTGGACTTACGGTGCCCTAGGGCTTGACAGGTAGAGAATCTGAGTCCTGGTGAATTCTCGGAGAATTTTCGAATGGGAGTCACCTGATTGAGAAATGTGCCCTAGGTTGGCAAAGAATTAAGTCAATCAGTGATGATGGGTTTGTGAAAGGGTTTTTTCATTAGGGAATTTATTGAAGATCTCAAAAATTCTAAAAGTATGAGTCTGACCTTGATGGATTTGGACTTCTAGAGAGTTCCCGGGGGCTCACCGAGTGTCCATGGCTGATACAGGTGCATTTGTTGTACTTTGGAGACAGATTGGGGGAATTAATGGGCATTGTGTCCTTTGGGGGTTTTCTTGGGAATATTTAGGGCTTATGAGGGTATGTCCACTGACTAGCTGAGTTTCTGACTTGTATTGAGTTTCTAGGGTTTTTCTAAAAGTCTGATTTTGGGGGAAAATGATGTATTTTGAGGGTGTAAGAGAAAAATGGTAATTTTCTTACCTTTTGGGTCTCAATACGGGAATGTTGATGATGGTTAGAGCATCTTGAGAAAAATGGGCTCTATAGCCTGTGGTTTGAGTTTTTTTATAGGTGTAGGTGCAAAATGGTCTTTTGCCAGCCTTTTGGCATTTTGACGTTGGAGGCCTTCTGAAAGTGACTAAGACCTAGATGCCTTCTTTGTAGATAGTATTTTGAGAAATTGTGGAAAAAATGGGTTTAAATAGAATTAATTTGCCCTTCAGAGGCTGTAGGGGTAGAATGGTAAATTTTTCAACCTTTCGATGCTTCAATGTGAGAAGGCTTATGAAAGTTGGTAAATTCAAGTGTCTCTGTTGATGTAGAGAAGTTGAAAAGTGGGATTTAATTGGGTCTAATTTAGGCTTCTGAAGGTATATGAGTAGAATGATAATTTGCCAGTCTTTCGATGCTTAAATGTGGGAAGGCTTATGAAGGTTAGAAAATTCAAGGTGTCTCTGTTGATGAAAAGATGTTGAAAAGTGGGGTTTGATTGGGTTTGATTTAGGCTTTTGAGGGTATAGGGGTAATTTGCCAGTCTTTTGATGTTTCAATGTGGGGAGGCTTACGAATGTTGGCAAATTTAGGATGTTGATGATTTAGAATACTTTCACTGTGTTTGCAACCAGAATGTCTGTTGAGAATGCCTACCTATTCAAAGTTCAAGGGTGTCTAGACCTTGGTTCTATCTCATGCTGTTATGAAACCATCTGACTCCATTTATAGACCTGAATCAAAATTTGGGTGCTGACAGATATGAAGAAAAATAATCAGCTTAGGCCAACCTAATTGGGCTGAGTTTGGGTCTAAATTTTAGGTCTGAAGTTTTATTTGAGCAAGTTCAAGTTCAGCCCGAGTCCGGGGCCAAACTAATTAACAAATAGTAATTTTATTTATATGTTGATATCAGGTTTATATTTTTTTTTATTCTTTCTGGATCCATATATTTTTAACAAATTTACTATCATAAAATAATTCAGGTGTCAACTGTTAAAAAAAAAAAAAAAAACTCATATAATATGGATTTATGGGCAATTATAAGCCTAAAATCAACCCAAAAATTAAGAAAAGAATATTAATTCAGGCAACCCTAACTCAACCTGAAGCCCATTGTTTTATAATGGATTGAGTTCAAACCTAAATTTTAGACTCAAAGTTTTATTCAGACTAATTTCGGGCCCGGATAAAACACTTTAGGTGGAGTTTAGACAGACCTTGTCTCAGCTCAGTCCTACCCAATTGACAGCTCTAATCCCCAAGGCCAGCCCCTAACAAAAACCAAGGCTAGCTATAAGTATTTATAGTGGTAGTCCCAGACAACTTGATGTCCAAAAAGGACCAATTAACAAATTCTTTACAAACCAAAGTCCACCAAAAACATTTATCCCAAGTTTGCCGATACTTCTTATAAAAGGGTTTCGAGTAATTTTCAAAAAGCCTACTATTTCGCTCCAATTAAAAGGACAACCAAATGGCCGGATTCACAGATTCCAAATCCTTTTTCGTTTCTAATCCCTTCTAAGACCATTCCATTGATCATAAATATCGAAAATAGATTTTAAGAACAAGCATTGTTCATATCTTCACGGCAAAGCTATAAAGGAAAAACATATGGTGAATCGATTATGCATATTTCCACGGCAAAGGGAGCACACATATTGAGGATGATATGACCTCTCTTTTGGAGGTTATCCAAGTTGACAATCCGTCCTTCTAGGGCAATCTACATAAATTAACTATAAAAAAAAATCCTCTAACCTATTGTTACTGATGATACTGAAATATTAAATCGTACTTTGTGTTGGTCATTAATCCTACTTTTCTTAAGGTAGTTATATGCCCAAAGGATTAGGTACGAGCCCCTTAGGTCAGCCAAGGTCAGCATGGCATAAGGGGTTGACACATCAGGACCAAAAAGCAAAACATCCCCAAAAAGTGTAAATCACTTTTTTCAATGCTAATGTGTCCACCCCTGATGCCAGGCTGACCTAGGTCACACAGGACCAGTCGTATCAAATCCCAGCCGAGTTATATGTATTTTAACTTGTGCGCGACTCCATGGTTTTTTCCTTTAGAGTTTTTCACATAAATTGGTGTGTTGTGATTGTTCCTATTTGATTTTCTTCAATCATTTTTGTATCTGAGGACTATGAATTGAAGTAATCCACAACAGTAATAAAGATGGAACAGCATCAGAAGTTTAGAAAGGCCCTTCTAGGCAACCATACACAACCGTATGCATGCCAAGGCCCCAAGTCTAGACAAGTTTCAGGCTTTCAGGCCAGTCATCACATACAGGTTCATATCCCAAATTTTAAAATGCTTGTCAAAGAAAACAAAGTATTTATCATTCAACAAGCCACAATACCAACAAACGTAGATGGATTATCAACTATAAATCTAATTCAAAGAATATAAACTCCCGCCGAAGCCTAATGTGATGCAGGGTAATTACACCAACAATCCCAAATAATCCCCTTGGTGTGTTTGTACAAAATCAAACGGACAATCACTCTTTCTTGAGAAACATTACCCGCCTGCTATAGAATTTAAACATCCATGCCGCCCCCTTCTCTCCTCCCTTGGAGGAACAAAATTGGGTTTGCTGCAGGATTGCCACCGATTCAATACAGGTATAAGTTATACAAGTTAACATGGCATCACGTACCATCTCCTACAAGAAAATTGCACTCCATAGTAGAAGTCCGATAATCAGCAAGCTTCTGATATCACCACCATAAACATTGAGTGAAGGAGAACCAGAGACTGTGGAATTCGAAGAAGGCGCCAGCGATGTGCTGTTTATAAAAGTGCCATTCCTGCCACCACTAATACAAATAAAAGGAATGAAATGTTAGTAGCTCACTCATATAACTGGTATTTGTACCTTAATTTGGAGATTCCTAAGGTGGGGTTTGGAGTTCAAGGAGCTCGGTTCTTTTCCACTAAGCAATAGTGAAAATGATGAAATGGGATTGGAGAAAAAGATGGGAGCCTCAAGCTATTTCAATCCCGAGTTCGATTATCTGTTTTGAGACAGACCTCTGTTATCGTGAATTGATTGACACATGATGTGTTTTTGAATTCAATGTCTTTTATTGACCACCTACTTTTTCAACTGAACACTTTTTTGGACCCTTTTACCCCCCAAAAGAACACATCTGTTTATAATTCACCATATACGCTACAGAGGCATTTTTATCACAGAACATTTGCTTCGATTTCAATATTAGCTGGGGATTGATAGCACTCAAGGCTTTCCGAAAGGGGTGGTTTTAATCAAAGTTTTTTTATTAAAAAAAAAAAAAAAAAAGTTCTCCCTGACAACAAATCCTAACAAGGTTATATCCATACCTTCCTGGAAATATACAGGTACCATGACCTGCAAAAATAAAACACTACTTTAAAAATGAAAGCCATAGAGGCCAAGCCCAAAAAAATAAAAATAAAAATTCCCAAATAAGAAGAAAGCATGCATGTATTATGTGAACGTGTTTTGCAGCACACGAATGTCATGAGCTTGTATCCTAGAGGAAACCATGGGTCCATGGGATGATTCCTTACTTGGGTCTGTGGTAGTGACTGCAGCCACCCCATTGAAGTAACACGTTCCAGAAGCCATCCCCATCTGGTGGTAATATGTATCAAAGGCATAGGTTGCATGAGCAGCCACATTGTCCGGTTCATAGCACGGCTCCCCTTGCATTAGAGACGAGCAATCCACCTTCCCAGGCCCACATGCCCAATCCAATGCAGCCTGCAGCATCTTAGGATCAGCACCAACCTTTGCAATGCAATACGTCTGGTTTGTCGTGTCATTTGCCAACACCATCCCCGAACCGGTCAGGTGCAGGATATAAACAGGCACACCATTGCCATCAAAGAGCCCCCAGTTCTTCTCTGAGAGTGACCCAGGTCTCAGGTCCTCGTTGTAGAGCTCATAGATGTAGGTGCTAACTGCAATTCCAGGGTGCTTGGGTGTGCCAGTATTGTTCAGCACATGCCGGATCAGGTTGCTGTTGTATGTGTTGGCATTGTCAAGAGTGGCATCTGGCTCATTCTTGTCACCCTTGGAAGGCCATCCTGACTCGGTTACTATGACAGGTATGTTCGTGACATTTAGGAAGGCCATGGAAAAGTAAGCTGCATCAATCACTGCATCGAAGACATTGGTGTAATGGAGCAGTGTATTTGAGTCCACAGCTTCTTTGTTTGGAGGAAGAGGGCGGAAAAGTGCATAGTCCAATGGTATAACACCATTTGATTGCATGTAATCGTAATAGGGGTAGACATTGAGCATGAGGTATGATCCCGTGGACTGTAAGAACTTGAGCATGGGGACCATGACTGGATCCCAGGAGCGATTAAAGAAGGCTTGAGATGGCGGGAAGGAGTCGAGGATGATGGAGGACGAGTGCGGTGTTGAGACTTTGATTTGGTTATCAAGGTTGGATGCAACAAGGGCTGACTGGATAAACTTGAGGGCAGAGACAAGTACAGGGGCAGCATTAGGAAGGGTGGTAAGGACCTCAGACCCCACAGCAATGGCAGTGATGTTGGTGGCAGGGACATGAGCGACAACATTACGGGCCACCCAATTGGCAGCAGTAGCATTGGACTGGCCTACACCAAGGAGCTGATCATTTGGGACAGAGACAGTAACTCGAATCCCAGTGTTGGCTAGTGCAAGGAGCATTGCGCGATCAGCATCATAGAGCCGGACGTGCCTTATTTGCTGGGCTTTGAGGAGAGCCACCACCTGAGTTGGGTTTGGCATGTCCGAGAGGTCTGTGCCGATGTTCACACCGATAAAAGCATCTGCAATACATACAGAAACAGCAGGTACCAGTTTAGAGATTTGCATAACAACAGGACACTTCAGAATTCACCACCACCATGGGTTGTGAGCTGCATCAGTAACTTAACCCATGCCATAATGTCATGTCACTGAAAGAAAACGTCCACCAATTTATGTTGCAAGACACAACATGAACCATCAATATCCATAAGGCCGTGTTTTGGCAGCCACCCGCAATGTAATCATTTCATTTCAAATTTCCAAGGCATTTGTAGCCACCAGGTGTTGGTTCATATAATGAACTCATTCAGATTTATGCTTGATAACGTATATCATTTCATTTTATAAAAAAAAAAAAAAACCTACAATGACTTCATTTATAATTTTAGTTAACAGATCAGTATAAATCTAATTGAGTTCAGTATAAAACTGCTTCTTTGGCCGGTTTGGAGGGTTTTCTTTAATCGGTACAAAACAAACTCTGACGTGAAGGACATCCACTTTGGCAGCATTCAAAATTTTTTACAACTCATGATTTCATACATGAAAACAAATATAACGAGCAAGCAAATATAATACAACACCACTACATTTAACTCTGAGAGGGGGTACACTTAAATAGGACACCTAGGGTCAGACACATCACGTTTCAGGAAGACCAGGGAATCACCAACATTCATACGGGTCCCACTATGGAGATCACCAAGGCCCAAAAGTTGAACCAATTGGATCAAACTAAACATCCAAACCCTTATGTTCTTCTGGACATTTACACAAACATAAAAAAGTCTAGATATCAGATAGTCATACAGCGCCCACAAAACTCACATCTTCAGTCTTCTTTTCACACAGTAATCCATATTTCTTACAAGTTGGATAGACTTATCTTTATTCCTTTGCTCTTAAAGACACACCAATGACACAATATTCAAATAGTCTATGCCAGCTGTGAATGGCATTTTTCTTTCTTGGTAAAGGCAGCTGTGAATGACATTGGTGGAGTCAAGGGGCCACAATCCGACAAACTCAAGGATTTTGGGAATCCGGAACATAGAATATTTGTGTATAGTGTAATATAAATACTTAGCATGTTATACTTACTAATATGGTATTTAAACCAAAACCCTAAGAAGAGCATTTTCTAGAAATCATTCCAAGTATAATGACAGTTTTGTCCTTTACCATTCGGCACGCTAGCTCGCACCATTTATGGGTATTATTTAAGTCATTCTGTCACTTGGTTTGGTTTCTTCAGAAAAAATAAAAAAAAAATAAAAAAATAAAAGGTTTTGTTTGGGAATCAGAGGGGCAGGTAGATATGGGTTCTTCAGTTACAAACACAATTTATAACTATTAAAAAGGGTAGGTAAATGAGAAATACAGATCCTCTACCACATATAGCATCATCTCCCCACCAACAAAACAAGTATGGTTTAATGCACACAGTATGGGCATGCAGGCATTTGATCTAGATAGTGATGGCGCCGGTTTAATGCACACAGTATGGTGGCACAGTGCACCAAGGCCCCATCCATCACTCCACCAAGTCCTAACCCATGGATGACCAAAACCCATTACCCTCCTCTGTACTAGCTTTGGTGGAACGCAGAAGTCCTCCAAAATTTTGATATCTGATGCTATTAAGGCAAGGCTATTCCGGACATTTATAGAGGACTCTAATTTCCCGTTTGATAGCTGTATCTTTTTGGACTCTTGGCTTTGATATTTAATGAAGTTGTCATTCACAAAAAAAAAAAAAGGGGGGGGGGGGGGGGAACAGACATTTTTACAA
>JAOXJP010238355.1:0-38099 GCA_025762735.1 Platanus orientalis | reverse complement strand
GAACTTATCACAAGAAAAATCTTTTCAGAAACTGGCAACAACCAATTTCTCAACCTTCGAAAATCTCTGATAAAAAAACGACGCTCAAAAAGTTCTCAAAGATTCATCTGGTGTAAGAATTTGGAATGGTCAATGGTCATCTTTCAATTTTCGCCTTATCTTCAATCAGTTATTTCACCAAACAAAAGCATCTGAAGTCTCGAACACCTATGAAATCTCAAATCTTTCCTAGGGGGTTAGAAGTCAGTTTTGGTTGCATTTCATCCATATGGGTCCAGAATGTTCTCCGGACCTCCAAATCTCGATAAGTCAGTGTCCATCTCTCTATATTCGCGAGGCCTTCAAAAATCCTCCTCATGAAAAAAAAAAACATTGGAATAGTCAATCCACTTAGTTTCTCCCAATTACTTCAAAATGACCTATACATTCGGGCAAAATGTCATATATTCAATTAACCTCGGGAATGCATCAGAACTCCAAAATTCAGTCTGTTACTGGTCACCCCTCAATAATTCTAAGACCTTCGAAATCCCATTTCCCTCAACTACCTCGGTAATTTCTGTAAGCCTACTCACTACATTTTGTCTAGGCTAGGATGAGACTCAATTTATCTGTAGTTGACGCTTGGTAAGCCCCCAAAGACTCCCTCGAAATCAAAATTCAACTAGGTCAAGCCAATTTTCTTAGTTTTCTCTCTATCCTTAAAAGACGGTTTCACGAGCCAGGACAACAGAGGTTCCTTGTTAGCCCAATACTACCATTCCCCAATGAGCTACAAGGACATTATGTCATCAAGCAACCCTACTTTGAAAAATCTTTAGTAATTGTTCGAGAATCTATTAGACATGTAGTCAGTTCCTGTAGACTCCAGATTCTTTGAGCTTTGATAAGCCCCAAACTGCACGTACCAAAGCAAACTACGGCTCCCACAATGAGCAATTTAGTTAGGGTCTCTCTAGTTGCCCAACAAGGGGTTTTGAGCCCAATTTCCTACCCAGGAATCGTAATTTGTAGTTAGATCATATGGCTCACAAAATCTAAGTGCTACCTGTTATCTGAAGATCCCAAAAATTAATTTGACAATCTTGCCCCTTTAGTAATTATTTAGAGCCTTTTCAGGCCAATAAACCCATTTTTTCACCAACCTATCCTTATCATAATTTGGTTTCGACTGATCCAATATGACCAGGACATCCAAGACTTCAAAAGAAGACATTGAGTTCACGTGTTTCCAAGCATGGGAACCCAAAAAGTGAGATAGATGGGTAATAGGACATTTTCCTATGAATTTAATTCATTTAGGGCTAATGAGCTCATCCTTTTTAGATTTTAGCTCAGTAATACCCATTAATGCATTCACACTTAAAGGATTAAAGCAACAAACCCTTAGATTGGGATCTTCATGTGCACCCCACCCTAAGACTGTCTACATGAATTTCAAATCCCCATGGATCTCACGTCCCACCCCCCATTTAGCATATTTCATCTCCACCTTTGATTGGTTCCAATGAATCAAAGTGAGTAGATACAATGCTAAGTTTCATCAAGTAGCCATTGATTCCATGCACCCTTGTACACTCCCCGTTGGATTGAAATCTAAATTTCAACTATCTATGCTACCCCCACATAGCCCTAAATCTAGCACATCTAAACCTAGCCCCTGATTCCATTCAACCAATCAAATTGATTGTTGAATGGATAAACCTAATCTCTCACCCTTGATCCCTTAAACCCTAAACTTTATCTTAACCCTCCATTTGTTGCAAACCCTAGGTCTAATCCCAGCCTTAGATCTATCACTTATCACTTGAGATTAATTCCCAACCCCTAATTGGATCCAACCAATGGGAGGAGAATCTTGCTCCCCACACCATGCAATCCTAGCCCTCCACCTCCCATCTGCTAAGACTTAATCCCAGCCCTTAACCCAACCATTCTAAGCGTATAAATCCCCCAAATTTCATGCTAAAGAGGGCTGGAAAAAAATCAAGAGAGAAAAGAGAGTAAAAGGAGAACAAAGGGAAAAACTCAAGTGTGCAAGCCCTAATCCTAAACCTAAGTAAGGTAAGCCTTAAGCCTACCTTAGTTAATGTTTAGTTACTCATTTCATTAATAATCCATGTTGTTTTAATGATTCAAATAGTTCAATTATACTCCTCATAATTCAGGCTGCACTTATTTTTGACCTCTGACCACTCTATATTTTTTTTTTCTGATTTTCTACCAATCCAAATTAGCTCAAATTTTAATGGTAGGACCCTGAGAAGGTATCCTACCTATGATAAATATTTGGTGAAGTTTAGAGCATGCTTGAGTCTTGGAATAACCCCCCAAACATGCCCTAAAAATTGATTTTTTTTGAGTTTTTAATGTTCAAGCATGTTGGTTTATTTTATTTTGATTTTTATAGATATCCTCTTGAGATAAATTTCATATAAGTGATTCTCCATATGTCCATCTATCTTTGTTAAAAAAATTAGAATTTTTTGATAGCCCAAGGGGTTCAAACTATAAAAAAAATTAACTGTTGGATTTTCTCTCAGCAGCTAATGCCTGAATTTTAAGTAGAATTAAAATTTAGGCATTATAACAATTAGGCGTCAGAGAAATTTAGGCGTTGGGATTTGGGACCCACCCCAGTGAACCCTGATTCTCTCGAAGCCTATACACAAGCCCAAATGACCTTCTAGGATCCATCCCTAGCTCAGGCACCTTTATGGGCCTTGTTTTCATCCCAACATTTGAATTTTAATTCAGGTGTTGAGATGAATTTCAGGCATTGGGATGAATTTAAGGAGTCAAGCCTATGATAAAAACCATATTTTTTATTCTTTTTTGTATTTTATTTGGATTTAGGATAGAGTTTATGGACCATAGAGGGGCTGTGCCCCTCCCTATAATCTCCCACATATCTGGGACCCACAAAAGGGGTTCAAAACCTAAGGCTAGTTGCTGGTTTTCATCAACTGATACTTGAATTTGACTCGAAATTAAATTAAGGTGTCTAAGCTAAATTCAGGTGTTAGGCCTAAGATTAAAAAAAATTTGATTTTTATTCCATGTGTTGCCTTTAAGTGGGTCCAAACCCTGAGATTAACACATCGTAAATCCAGAGGGACTCTTCATCCCTCTATAGAGTTTTGGAATTGTGGAACCCTCTCGACTAAATCACAAAAGGCAGGTTTCTAGATTTTTCTAGAAACCAATGCCTGAATTTTACCCTAAATTAAAATTCAAGCGTCAGAATCACAATCAAGCGTTAGTCTTGTAAAAACCATAGAAATAAGTCATCTTAATCCCTTTTCATCATAGAACTTTATAACAATATAAAGCATGTATATTCATGAGAAGCCACCCTAAAAAGGTGAGTATTTGGGGTGCCTAACACCTTCCCTAAATGCGACAAAACAGCTTTCCCGTTTTCTTTGGAAAGTCGACTAGTTTTGGGAGTTAAAACTTTAGACCTTTAAGTCTAGACTTCCCCTCCTTGTAAGGAGGGGAACCGATGTCCAACTTCATCAGTTAGTCCCGAGTTGGTGGCGGCTCCCAAGAAAGCCTAACCTTAGATGGTTAGCACATGTCCATCCTCCTACAACATCGCCCTAAGAAGTGGAAGGGACCCGCTAGGCCCTAACCTAGTCCCTCAGATCCTGATGTCCACTAAATGGTGACTCCACTGGGTACTTGTTTGATCTCTGAAAATATACATGCTTTAATTGTCATAAATACATGCTTTGTTTATACATGTCTAAATATTGTCCATAAATACTGACATTTATTTATTTGCTTACACATGCCTAAATATTGTCCATGAATACATGCTTAATTAGATATGGGTCACTCCATTAGTTAGTAAGTTTACACTCCACCTTTAACATTCATTGAAATTTGTATGCTTAGGTTAGAAAACATGTACATTGTAGATCTAGGGCAGCTTGAATTAGATTTAGGATTAAATTCCCCTTGGACAACTTGTATGAATACATATTTGATTTACATTTTCTACACAAAATGAGTTCATAGGATATGACATTGCACCAATACATCACAATCATGAACCCTTTACTGTCATTACCTACCAATGGACCAACATTGGATCACACTTAGGATGAGTACAACACCGGTGTTGTGGCTACTACGTCAGAGTAGTTAAGTGAGTTGCCCAAGCCAATCATTATTCTCATGATCTGATCTTTTTTTGGGGAGGTGTTTAGACTGGTACACCCAACTTATAGAATTTGTCAAAAATCATGCATATTTAGTCATTTTAGGTTAGAGTTATCTAAATTACGCTTAATAGATTAAAGGTCTAGTCTTAGGACTTGATTTCCGAGCTCTTTTTACTGTGTGCTTGCATGCCTTGATTAATGGAACCAGGAATTCATGCTTATTTACCAGTTTATAAAATAAATTATTTTCTAGATAAAATTAGGCCAGATTTTACCTTCTTGATTAATTTTGAATAATCCTCACCCCATTTGTGTAATAAATATAAAGTTTAAACTTGAGAACCATTCAAACATCCCATGTAAACAAAGAACAACCCTTCCATTCAAATAAAAGTTAAGTACATCAAGGTTTTCAAAATTAAAATTAACTTAAGTCTTTAGAAACATTTACAAAAAAGAAAAGAACTAGAATCACTCCTCTATCTTCACATCATTAGAAACGAAAGATTTAGCCTCCAATATGCCCATCTGTTGGTCATGAGGTGGCCCTCTGGCCCTCTGCTTCCTGGTGTATGCTTTCCCCCCTCTAAAACGGACTGTCTCATCACCACGAGGCATAGTAGCAGCTTTTCCCTTCCCAGTTGGGTTTGTCCCCTCTCATGTATGTAGAGGAGGCACGTCCTCAACTTCATCACCTACAAGGCCTATTACCTCTATGGCCTCAACCCCAGTTGGGGCAAGAAACATCTCTTCATCATCATCGATTAAATCATCCTCCACAAGGATGGGAATCTGAACCAATAATTGAAAAAGAATTTCAAAAGGAAGTTAAAAAATATATGATTTTTTAAAGAAAAAATTTCAAAAAAAAAAAAAAAAAAACTTTTCAATGAAGCTCTTACCCCTTCAATCTCTATCTTGTGTTTCTCCTTCATGGAGGACACCTTGGCTTAGTGATCTTGGTGAACTTACCTCACTAAGGCAAAACACCTAGCAAGCTTCTGGAGGGCATCCAAGTAAACCTCTTGTGAAACCTGTCCATTAAAGACTATTTGAAATTATTTTTTTAAATAAACAACAAAAATATAATTTTTACTTGGCTCACAGTCTCTAGAGGGACCCATCCTGCTAGAACCTTGGCCTTGGGTATAGGCATCTCAACTTGACCCCTTTGGGGGTTAGTCACCACCACCATCTCAGACACCCTGCCCATCAATTCAGGCTTATCACTAGTAGCCTTCCTCTTCCTTCCTCTCCTAACCCATAGTGCGGGTTCAGCTTCTCCTTTGGGCTCACCCTCGGGCTTCCCTCCTTCTGCCACCACTTGGCACATAGAAAATGATCAGATAAGCATAAAAATCAAAAAGAAAAAGAAAAGGTTCTTGTATAACAAAAAAGAGAGGGAATTTTACCTAAGGCTTTACGGGACCACCCAAAGGGCCACAGGACTGTGTGGCCCACCATTTAGAGTTCACCCTATCCTAGATGAGGAAGCTCGAGGCATCAATGCCTATCTCCCCTCGGCCAACCTTGCCCTCGGTTTCGATTACTAATGGGGGAAGACTTGGGACCTCGCATACCTGCCTCCAACACCTCTCCTCAAGGTACCAGTTTATCTCGCTGATGGCGATGAGGACCACCCGCTAGTAAGACCAAGTCCATGCTGCATGCTGGTCAGTGGCAACATCTCCCTCGAGCGCTCACCGAGCCCAAGAATGCCAGTTAATCTACACACAACCACATTTTAAGTCAGTCTTAATATTTTCAAATAATTAACTAAAACAAGTGAAGAAATCCTAGTTTCTTTACTTACCTGGGAGGCAGTCAAGGAATCCTACTCCAGCCTGAAGGTGGAAAATAGGCTTGCACATCTTATGACGCATCTTTGAGACAGTCTATCTCTCCACACACAGGAAGGGCAACTACTCCAAACCCTTCCATTTGGGAGCCAAGGGTGTGAAGTGCTCATAGCACCAAACTTGAAAAACAATAAAAAGTGTTAATTATGAAAGAAAACAAGTAAAGAAATTTTAAAATTAACAATTTAAAAGCTAACTCACCTCCCATAGAAGTAAAGGCCCAAAAATGCATGTGGGCCCTTTCCATTTGCAATTTCGCCCATGTTGGCATACATCCACCCTAAGGCGAATCTACCCCAACAATAAGACCTCACTTGACTTAGTTCCTTGAGAGCTAGCAAATTTGGAAGTAGATCTGGTGACTCTTCCCACAAAAGATGGACCAAGTTAGCATGTAAAGGATGAAGGCCCTCATTGTGCAATCCAGCTCAACGTCTGTGCTTGCGTCCGTCACCCAAACATAATTCATCTCAAATTAAGAAGGAAGGACCACCTTGGTGCCCATGTAGTATTTGATCTCCTGTGGCTCCAAGCAATCCCGTACTAAGTCTGGTGTGGCCTCATTAATGGTAAGGGGAGGTATGCCATCCATAAGCAGCCCGGTCATCATGTAAAAGTTGATTGAAGGAAACCCAATCTCCCCTATGGGTAGGTGGAAGGTGTGAATCATGGGAGACCACCTCTCTGCCAGAACCATTAGAAACCCCTTGTTTGCCTTCAATGAAGGTAGACTAAGGAAAGGCCTGAATCCCAACTCCCTCACTTTAGTTTGGACCTTTTTACACATGCACTTCCAAAGGGTTTGGACCCTGGACCAAGACCCATGTCTTTCCACTTGACCCCTAGCCTGCATGCAAAACAAGTAACAAACATGTTAGACAACATAAAATAAAAAGAAGAAAAGAAAAAAAATCAAAATTTTGGTCTTAGGCTTCCTAAATTTGGCTTAATACCTTAATTTCAGTTCAATGCCTATAACTTAGGTTAATCAGTTTTAGGCATCAAGACTGCAAAAAATTCCAAAATTTCTTTGTAAACCTTGTAAAAACTATTCCAAATTGTTTTTAAAACATGAATTAACAAAAACGTATTTGTCCAACACATGAAAGATCAAGATTTCATAAATTGCAAAGAATTTCAAAGAACTTTAAGAAATTAAATGAACTTGTAAAAACCTTTGTAAAGCTTTCAAAAAACTTATTATAAATCAAAAGAAATGCATTATGAGCCAAATTCAAACCAAGAACTTACCTCATCTTCCAATGGCTTCCTCCATAGAGCAGTTTCTTATCAGGGAATGAGAGAAAAATTTGGGGATGATCCACCTTGACTCATCTTCGAAATTGGAACTTTTGTTTGGAAAAGGGTTTGAAGGGTGAAAAGAATGTATCTTCAAGAGTTTTTCTTTGTTTGTAACTGTTCTATGCTTAAAATGTAATGAAATATCAAAAGTTGGATTCGTGGGCCATTTAAAACCTGTAATTGCTCCCAACACCCAAATTTTAATTGAATATTTTTAATGTAAATTCAATTTTTAACCCATTTTTTCATGTTTGTTTCAACAAGCATGGATCATAGGCCAACATGTTTGGAACTATACTCCATGACCACCACAAATTTTGCAAATGGCCTTATTTCCCTTCCCCCTGAAGAGCAGGAAATTTGGGTAGACTAAAGCCAACTTGGAACCACATTAGCCTTGGCACAGATCAACTTGGATTGGTCACTTTTAGAAGTAGCCACTTCATTTTGGGATCCATTATCCATGGTGTTCCACTTCGGGGAATAAGATCTTACACCTGCCATTGAAGAGTTGAAGTCATTTTTGGATTGGAAACATTGCCATGACATAGGTACAGTGTTCCTAGCCCACAAACCCAGCTACTTCAAAGACTTTCACAATGCAGTGGCATTTCCAAAGCTTCATTGCCTAAAGAAGCTTTAGGAGAATATTTGCATTGTCCTTTCGATCTCTTGATGGAAAGAGGTTAGAAGAGAGTTGGTGATTTCATAGACCTGACCAAGTTCAAGGCTTTCACATTGGTTGTCTTGGGGTAACTCTTATTGTCTTATAGCTGGCATCACATCAATGGTGTCCTTTGTGCTATCTTGGGGCAACACTTATAGAAGAAGACATTGGCCCTTATGATCATCTCCAAGACCATTGCTAGCTTATCATATTGTGCCCAACATCGACGAGGTTGATTAAATAGTTGCGCAGCTTTTCTTCAGGCTTGGCTTCATGAGCATGTGACTACTTTATCATCATTCCCTACACATGTTTCTCATCATTTAGCTCCTGCACAAGCTCACATCAACACTTGATCTCTCTTGGTCAAGGCTACGACATCCGATTATCAAAGTCTACTATTTGGTGTGCTTCCTCAACACATCACTTGGCAAGTCAAATGGTACAAGACACATTATCCATATTTGTTTGCTAGGGGGCGGACATACATGGTCATCATAGGAGTATATCTGAGCACTCCATATGTACCTATACATGTCCTTTGTTAGTTTGCTCTCAGATAGGATCTTTTCAACTTTTCCACAATTTATGGACACATTCATAAGCTAAATCATCTGACACCTAATTTAATTTAGTCTCACTTGACCACACTTTAGGTTGTCTTACATATTCGGGCCACTTGGTATTCACCGCTTGTATTTATGAAAGTTTAAACGATGTCACTCCCTTATGAGCAGTGGCTTCACGACAAGCCTCATGCACAACCAAAGACACCAGTTGTCTTTACCTCTTCAAATAATAGGGCTTGTAAAGAATCACCTTCCACATCACAGTCAAGGTCTTCTCACACTTTGCAGGAGTATGAGAAAGCCCAACACTCATAGACCAAGGCCGCTTTGGAAGCCAAGTCATATCTTCTTATTGAGGTTGAGTTCTCATGAGTTTGTTTTGAGCACAGGAATGGTACTCAGTCTGAGCTCATCCATGCCCTGGGAGGTGAACTCAATGATATTAGAGCCTCCCATGCTGACTTAGGGAGTGAAATGCATTGTAGCAACAACATGGCATACATACAAGATCAGTGGATGTTGTCATGGGTTCAAGAGCTGGAAAAATAACTTTTCTCTTTGGGCTATAAACCAATGCCAACTCCACCTCCACCACTTAGAGTGGTTGAGCTCTAGTTTATCTTTTGCTTTCTTATTTCCATTGTAATGGGTTAAGTACCCTCTTTTGTAATAATTTTCTTATATATATATGTACAAAGTTTTGTTTCCAAAACTAGTGTTCTTGGAAAATAGACATGAATTCACTTGTTAAATAAATTTTAGCTATTAAAAATGAAAAAATACAAAAGAATGAATCCCCTAAAGTAAATGAATGTCTTCTAATTCAGCCTAAGCAAGCCACAATAGCTCCTCCAAAGACACGACAACAAAGAAAGAAGGCACAACTCAGGGCAGCCATGGCAGACAAGTCTACTCCAATAGCATCTGCAACAACTGTTTCACCCTCCACCCATCTTGAGGTTTCATCAAGAACTCCACCCCCACTTCACAACGGTCCTGAAAACACGCTTGAGGACTGGTAAAAAGATGAACTTTAGAAGATGATGGGAGAATTCATGTCTAGGCATGGATGGACTACCACTCCTTTATAAGGTCTTTCTTCCTCACGGGCCCAAACTTCTATTCCACCCCAAAGTCAAACCAGCAACCAGGAGCAAACCCAAATTCCCACTTTCACTAAGTTTGAAAAGGTGATGTACTAGTTTTTACTCAATTAGGGTGGTCCACTTAATTATTCTCAAGGTGAAGGCCCCACTTCTAAACCCCTATCCTCTAACCCCCAAGGCTCTACATTTGGCAAATCCTACAGGTAGGAGCCTATCTACACCACTACCCCATTTCATCCTACTATGCATATCTAGCTAGAACATAGCTCCACCATTGATCTAAAAGAGCAATATGGGTCATCTGTGTCAGGTAAGAAAGGTAAACAGGTTACCACCATGTCCAATGATGATGAGACTAGCACAAGGTTGACCAAATTGGCCATTGAGGTGGAATTGATGAAAAGGGGACAGTTCCCTATGGTGATGGACTTTGAGGACCTATGGATCTACCATGGGGGTGAATTATTGGCCAACTTCTAGATGCCATATGTGGAGAAATATGATGACACCACCTATCCACGGATGCACCTACACATGTATTACAATGCCATGTTCTAATGGGGGCACAATGAGCATATTATAGTATAGATCTTCGCCCAGAGACTAGAGAAAGATGTCGGGAAGTGGCTTTCAAGCCATGACAAAAGAAACATCAACACTTGGAGGACCTTGACCCGGTCCTTCATCAACCACTTCCATTTCAATCTCGAGATGCTTCCGACTAGGGAAGAAGTGGAAGGGATGCAACCCCTCATAGGAGAGAACATCAAGGATTTTTCATACAAATAAAGACAAAGGACCTCTAATCTGAAACATCCTATGTCCAAAGAGGACATGATCTCTACCTTTCTGAGGACTTTGGGTCCCACCTACTACTGATGCTTTTGACCACTTCACAGGGAAATTTTGTTAATGTAAAGTTGTAATTTCCATGAACTATAAAATACAAGCATTGTATAGACTAGGACATGTAAGAAGTCATGTTAGAGTCTAGAAGGTTGTCTAGTTCAAACTCCATGAAGAACTGTACCAAGCATGAAGAACTACCTCATAGTGTGGAGAACTAACTGAAGGAAAGTTAACCGGGAACTTAAAAATCACTCTGAAGGATTCACACTTCATTTTGAGCTCATAATAGGTAAATCAGGTAAGGTGGCATGGCCACAATGAATCAAAGGTATAACAAAAGTTTTCAAAGGTTTACAGACCTTCCCAGACCTTAGAGAGGCGATACCGAAGTCTCTATAGCCTTTCTAGACATTTTTTTTTGAAATTACAGAGACTTTGGATCGATCCAACTTATTTGGATTGATCCAAAATTATTTGGATCAAAGAAGTTAAATTTTAGGGGAGCAACTCATTAAAAATAAATTAGTGAACTTGAGCAAAAAGGCATAAAAATGAACTATTTGTGCTCAACTCACATCACTTGCACAATGCTTACCTCATTTGTACTCCATGGGTATACACACATCATCATGATCATATCCATTCACGTGCTTACTTATGTGCACTTTATACCTTATCATTTAACTGGACTAATCTTGGTTTGAGAAAGGTATGTTATTTGTAAAATGAGTTTCAGGTTCTTAAAAGCTAAAGCACAATGCAAAAGAAGAGATACAATGCAAAAACCAAGCATATATCAAGGGGGAGAGCTAAAAGAACATTACTCAAAGATATATGGCTACAATTTTTTTTTAGCCTTTGCACTCATTTTTAATGTATTTCAAGTATGTATTTTAAGTTTTGGCATGGAATTCCCAAAGGGGAGTTTGTTAATATAAAGTTGCAAATTCCATGAACTGTAAAATACAAGCATTGTATAGACTAGGACATGCAAGAAGTCATGTTAGAGTCCTAGAAGATTGTCTAGTTCAAACTACATGAAGAACTGCCCTAAGCATGAAGAACTACATCAAAATAGGGAGAACCAACTCAAGGGAAGCCAACTGGGAGCCTAAAAATCACTCCGAAGGATTCACACTTCATCTTGAGCTCAAAATAGGTAAAATAGATAAGGTGGCATGGCCACAATGAATCAAAAGCATAACAAAAGTTTCCAAAGGTCTATGGACCTTCCCGAACCTTGGGGGAGCGATCCGAAGTCTCTATGGCCTTTTCTAGGCATTTTTATAAGATTACAGAGACTTTGGATTGATCCAGGATCGATCAAAGGCCCATAGTTTGATTCAACTTATTTAGGTCGATCCAAGATTGAATTAGGCATTCTCGGTTGTTATTTTTGCTAAACATTGAGCACTAGGATCGATCCAAAAGGCCAGAAATGCCCAGACTGATTTGGCAACTTTAAATTTTGAATAAAATCAATGGACATGATTTGACTATTATAGAAGGTTCTTCTCCTATGGATACTATGATAATAGGTCTATTATATAAAGGGGTAAGAGCCGAAGAACAAAGTAATTGGTCTAAAACCATGTTGAATATTTTTGCTCTAAACTTCAGTGTTCTTGAGAGAGTTTTGTTTCTCTATTCTTGTGCTCATAAATCCCAATACCTAGATAGGATATAGACCAATCAAAGTCCGCTCTCTATCCCTGCAATAGAAAAACTTCAAGAGGCGGAATTCAAGAGTTGTCCGAAGGGAAAGTCGTGTGGGATTCAGAAGACTTATCTTGCTCAAGAATGAGCATCCCAACCTGAAGGCTACATCAACCTTCAAAAAGGTACGCCTATGCTTTGATTTAAATTTAATTTCATATATATTTGTGAATACTCTCATAGGAGACACTGGGAGAATTGTGCATTACCGCCAGAGACACCAGTAGTGTAGACCTAAGCACCTTATCAAAGGTGTAGATCGTTCCCACCAGAGACACCGGAAGTGTAGACAACACTCACCGTAGACAATGACTGTAGATTGTCTTGCATTGCAAGTGGTTATGCTTTATTTAATTTTGGCCTTGATTGTATTGTTTCAATCTTAATAAAATTATATAGCTTGGTTATGAGCTTTTGAGAGTGGACATAGGCCATTGTGCAAAACCACTATAAAATTTTAGTGTTGTGTGCTTGTTGATTGTGTTGATTACTTGCATTTACTGTATCAAGCAACTCATTCCATTCATTACAATTGTACACATTAACACTTAAGATTAAAACGGTTATACCAATCAATCGTAGGGAACTTATCAACCCTACTCTCACTCTTCTATAGGTAACACTATAGTGTATGACGGAGCCTCGTGGTCAATGATTAGTTCATAAACAAGTAATTTGCTAATTAAAAGACTTTCGTTGCTAATAAATCAAGATTAAGCAAATTAAGTGAAAGGCTGATTTGAATTAACAAAGGGAATAAAAAAAAATTGAATTATCTTATTCACCCCCCCTCTAGGATCATTTCTGGACTTTTAGAGTCTCTATTGAATGTTTTGGAAAATTTGAATAAGTTTTTGTGGACATTTTTGAACACTTGACTCTACAAGGGAAATAAGTTATATGGGGAGGTATCATACATCTCTACCGGGTAGTGTAAGTCATTTGAGAGACAAGGAATTAATTTCAAGCTTAGTTGTATCTCAGAGGTTACTTGGCATGCTCCCTTATACAATCTTGTGGGAGGCCCAGACTATCTTCAACAAATGCAACAATAGAACCTCTGTCTCAGATCACTTGGCTTTAATTTTATTAAATTAAAATCAATTGACTGCTTAAGATTGTGAAATTAAATGATTAATTGGAATTATTGGATTATAGATCCAACACACAACACCCTGCTGTAGAGGATATGACTTCGACTCAAGGTCCTCTACAGTTGTTAAAGTTCCTTTCTTGCATTTATAGTGTGCTTTGTAGACCAAGAAAATGAAAATTACCTATTCAAATTTGATTTTTCCATCTATGTGTCACATTATAACACATGCAGTGTGTTAGAAACTATTCAAATAATGTAATGATTAATTGAAAAAGAATATTAGATGATTTCTTTTAAATTCATTTTGTTTTCTTAAGGTATTTTTTTAGAAGAGATTCAATGATGACTGCCTAATGAATATCCAAGCACTTAGGGTAATACCTAACAAGCCTAATTTGACAAGACATTGGTTTTCATGGGTTAGAATCATCTCCGGTCTAAATGGATAGATATCACTCCATTGCCAATCAGTTCATGACGCATTGGTAGGTGATAGCACCAGTCTTACTGGTCAACTGAGCACAAAGTGATAAGTTGGGTCGATCTAATGAGTCGGTTTAGCAAGACAAGATCAATACAACTGATTCGCTCATCACAGCAGGCTAGTAAAGATCAGCTTAGTTTGGCAGGTCAGTTTGGGATGAGCATAAAAACAAAGCAAAAAAGGCCAAGGAAGGGGTTAGTAGATGTCATTTAAGACAAGTGAAGGCAAGTCGATGCTAACAAGATTCATCCTAATATGGTCAACCAAACAGGCCAGCACAACACGAGGCAACAGGTCCGATCAGCATGACTAGTTAGCTTGGTACGACAGACAGGTATAAGAGACCTTCTTGGCATAATAGGTTGGTTCAGGATGAATACCAAAATTAATAAATAAGGGCCAAAGTATGCCATAAAGTAAAGAAAGCAGGTTGAAACTAACTCAAAGAATCTCTCTCGAGATACTAGCCATAGATCACGATGGAGGAGTTATCTCGAGATTTTAGTTGATAATCAAGCAATATAATATTTTCTATAGCTAAGAGCTCATAGGGCTATCCCTAAAAAGACAATCTTTTCTCCTCTATAAAAGGTTAATGCCCAGATCCACAAAGGTATGAGAAAAACCCTAAAAGAAAGTCATACATTCATTCTAAGAAAAACTCTGACTTTAGCATTGGAGGGACCTAGGCCAGCCCCACATTAGTGACCTTCCTCATGTTCTTTCCTTTATTCATCCTTGCAGGAGCCCAGATATCTGATCGGTTATGTGACCACTTGAGGAGCATATTATGTTCATCATCATTTGGCACCATCTGTGGGAAAGTAGGTAAACCTTCTTAGGATAAAAGTTGTATGGCCAAGACCGGATCGACAAGCCTCCAGAGAAATGACACATCTGGTGTCATTCAGCATGGACAAGAAACCTATAACTAAGGACAATCCCAGATGAGGGTCACAAATCCAAGGTTCATCATGGATAGAAAGATGCAACCTAGAGAGATAAGGACCATGTCACCTAGAGCTTCTTGCTCAACCAAAACACCTTGGATAGTGGAGCTGCCAACTACTACCACCAATAAGAAATCCCAAGGCCATCATAGATTACACCCGATGGTGGTTACAAATATAATAGCCAACTATACGTTCTGGTGGGATAGATATAGGGAGTTTAATTAATGTGTTGTACTTATCGACATTTAAATAGATGGGGGTTGGATAAGATAAGCAACTGTCTGTGGGGTTAACCACGATCCTCACATTAGAGGGTGAAGATATCCCTATTGGATTAGTCACCCTTTCTACCTCGATAGAGGCCGACCCCAAAAAAAAAGTCCAAGATGTTCAAGTTCATGGTCATAGACTTCCCTTCAAACTACAACGCCATGTTGGGCCAATCCGCCCTTGACTAGATGGAAGTTGCCATAACTAATCCAAATCAATAGAACTAGAAAGGAGAAACTTCACCCAGGAAAGGAACTAAGCCATAGTAGAAGTAGTGGACAAGCTCTTACAAGCTTGGATTATCTGAGAAGTCCATTATCTAGAGTAGTTGGTTAATGTAGTATTTATTTAGAAAACTAATGGGAAATGGAGAATGTGTGTAGATTTCATAGATCTCAACAAAGCTTGCCCGAATGATAGTTTTCATCTACCCCAGATAGATGCCCTAGTATACTCCACATTTGGACATGATCTGCTTAGCTTCATGGATGCATTCTCTATTACAATTAAATCCCCATGCACGAGCTAGACTAGAAGAAAATAATGTGCATCACCGGCCGAGGACTATATTTCTACTGATTCATTCCATTCAGACTTAAGAATGTGGGAGCAACGTATCAAAGATTGGTAAAAACCATGTTCAAAGAATAAATAAGTAGAAACATAGAAGTTTATGTGGATGATATGCTCATAAAAAGCCTGAAAGCCGAGCAACATCTGTCTGAACTTGAAGAGACTTTCTAGGCTTTAAGAAGATACCAGATGAAGTTGAATCTAGCCAAGTGTGCATTTGGAATTGCCACTAGAAAATTTTTGGGTATCATGGTCTCTCAGAGAGGCATTAAGGCTGACCTCAAGAAGGTCCAAGCCATCTTAGAAATGTAGTCTCCAAAGACCACAAAAGAGTTTCAACATCTTGCAGGATAGGTGGCCGCCCTGAACAGGTTCACTTCTATAGCTACCAACCTATGCCTACCTCTCTCTTAACTCCTTAAAAAAGCCTTTGAATGGACTGAGGAGTGTGAGGAATCCTTTCAAAGCCTAAAAAATCACCTTGCAAGGCTGCCCCTACTTAGCCATACTGAGCCTAACAAGATGCTGTACCTCTACCTGCCATCTCAACCATGGCCATAAGCTCATCCCTTTTGAAGGAAGAGGGAGGCTACCAACAGCTAGTGTACTTTATGAGCTGTGTGTTATAGGAAGCCAAAGGAAACTATAGTAAGATAGAAAGATTGCTTTCTTCCTATAACAATGACAAGAAGATTGGGTCCATATTTCCAAGCTCATACCATTGTGGTCTAACTGACCAACCATTGAGGGAGGCCTTGCAAAAGCTAAAAACTTTAGGCTGACTCGTAAAGTGGTTGGTTGAGCTGGGGGAATTTGATGTGGAATACCAGCTAAGAAGTGCCATGAAGGGATAAATCGTGGCCGACTTTATTGCCGAGTTTGCCTTGGCTAAGGATCTATGAGAATCGAGTGCTCTTGAACCCCAAGCAAAAGAAGACCCCTTAGTCCTAAATGTGGATGGATAATTTACCTATCAGGCCAATGCTGCTAGCTTAATTCTGATCACACGTGAGAGAGCGGAGCTTAAATATGTAGTGTGCTTTGGATCTAGGGAAACCAACAACAAGGCCAAATATAAGGTTCTAGTGGTAGGGTTGAGAATTGCCTAGGAACTCAGAGTAAAGAGGATCACTGTAAATAATGACTCCCAGCTCGTTTAGAACAAGTACTAGGAGAATATGATGCCAAAGAAGATCAAATTAAAGAGTACTTAAAGGTTGTCATGGAGCTAGCAAGAAACTTTAAAAGGTTCCTGATCAAGTGGATTCCTATGGAGTAAAATGGTAGGCTAATAAGCTAGCCCACTTGGCCTCAACACATGAGGATAAACTAACTGCGTTGACCCACATAGAATACCTTAACAAGCCAAGTATCTAGAAAGCAGAATCAATTAATATGAGTCAAACATAGGCCAAAACGGCTTCAGCTACACTCATAATCAAATTTCTTAAGGATGGCAGACTACGAGAAGAATGGAGCTAGGCTAAGAAAATCAAGATTTGAGAAAGTTGGTATTCCCTAATGATTGACATGCTCTATAAGAGAAGCTTTACCCTCCCCTACTTATGTTTCCTATCCTCTAACGAGGCTGAGTATGTAATAAGAGAGATCATTCACACAAATAACTATTATCCAACCATGTAAAAAGACTCTAGGTATTATGTCCAAATGTGCAATAAATGTCAGCAGTTCACTAAATTATATAGGAAATCCTTGGAGGAGCTCATCCCTATAGCTAAACCTTGGCCCTTCACAAAATGAGGAACCAACATAATAGGGTCAGTGCCTCATGGGAAGAGGCAAGCCAAATTCTCCGTAGTCGACATTGACTATTTCACCAAATGGGTGGAAACTGAACTCCTGGCTACGACTACCGAGAAAAACATTAGGGATTTTTTTAGAAGTCTATCGTTTCTAGGTTTGGCATTCCCCAGGTGCTGATTTCCGTTAACAAAAAGAAATTCGATAGTAGCTAATTCAGGGAAATTTGTTCACAACTCAGAATACGAAATCATTACTCTTCCTCGGCTCATCCACAGGACAACAGATAGGTAAAAGTGACCAACCAAACCCTCCTTAAAATAATTAAGACTTGGATGAAACCCTCGAAGGACTATGGCCTAAAGAGTTACCCAGTGTCCTCTGAGCCTATAGAACAACCACAAGAACTTCAATGGGCGAAACCCCATTTCTCCTCACCTTTAAAAAGTGAAGCAGTGATACTAGTGAAAGTTGGATTGAACAACTATCGAACAACACAACTCAGCATTAAGCAGAATTACCAAAGTCTTTGGCTGAATTTGGACCTCATTAAAGAAAGAAGACATGAAGCAACACTCAGGATTGCGTCTAGCAACAGAAGATGGAAAAGTAGTATAATACACAAGTCCGACCGAGAAGGTTCAAGGAGGGAGACCCAGTACTTAAAAAAGTAAGTAATGCTACATAAAACCCGACTGAGGGATAGCTTAAGTCCAACGGGGAAGGTCCCTACCAGGTGGTTAGCAATAACCATCCAGGTACCTACCATATGGAAACTTTGAAAGGAAAATTACTACTTCACCCTTGGAACGTCAAGCATTTAAAGAGATACTACCAATGAGCTACTTTGTATCAAGACTTTTTTATAAAAAATATAATCACCAAAGATGGCTATGAATAAAGATTCTAAATTTAGATTCACCATGATTAAGAACAGGGATCACTTGCTTGCTACTATAAGAAGGTGAAGAAGCTTCCACCCATCTAGGAGATGCAAAGTCAACTATGGTAAGCACTCTTGTGAGAGGTCAACTAATTTATGTGCCATCATTACAACCTACTTAGGCCTAAAGGGCCCAGGTCATGAGGATGGTCTGACCCCTATGAGGGGACTTCTCAGGCTTACAGGGCCCAGGTCATAAGGATGATCTAACCCCTACTAGGGGAGTACTCAAGCCTAAAGGGCCTAGGTCATAAGGATGACCTGACCCTTATGAGGGGACTACTCAAGCCTAAAAGTCATAGGTCGTAAGGATTACCCAACCCTTACGAGGGAACTACTCAGGCTTAAAGGGCCTAGGTTCTAAGGATGACCCGGCTCCTACGAGAGGACTACTTAGGCCTAAAGGGCTTAAGTCGTAAGGATGACACGACCCCTATGAGGGGACTACTTGGGCCTAAGAGCCTAAGTCATAAGGATGATTTGACCCCTACGAGGGGACTACTACTTAGGCCTACGTGGGAACTACTCAGGCTTAAAGTGCCTAGTTCATAAGGATGATCTAACACCTATGAATGGACTACTCAAGCTTAAAGGGCCTAGGTCATAAGGACGACCCGATCCCTATAAGGGCACTACTTAGGGCAAGCTAACCTAACCCTTACAAAACATATGTCTGGGCAAAGCATACCAATTCTACAAGGGATGACTCGAACCTAGCAGGTCCCAACCTTATAAGAGGCTATCAGGACATTGAAGGCCTATGTTACAAAATTTACTTAACCCGTAAATAAGAACCATCTGTCCCAAAGAATGCAAGGGATTCAAAGGCTAAAAATATTTCTCAATAATAAAAGACCTAAAATTAGTGTCTGATCAAGAGGTTGGATAGACTTAAGAAGGTCAGGCTCTTTTGGACTGAACAAGTACTCGCTTGAACCAACTAGAATCCTTCAATGATTAAAGGTAAAAACAACTAATAGAGGCAGGTATAGGAGACTAACTTTTATTAAGGTACAAAAATAATTTTATAGAAGGGATGCCTATATGCTAGCCCCAAGTTTACAAAAAAAAAAAGAGAGAAGAGAAGAGCAAGGCCTACTTTGCCCTGACACCAGCATCATTTGCAGCATTTGAGGTCCTGGCATCATCCTCTAGGAAAAAAGCCAAAGCAGTCCACACCTAGAAAGGCCTAGTAGCTATTCAACGAAAAGTTTAGAAACCATTAATATAATATTCAACCTTGTTTACCTTGAACTCCTCCGAGGTCTTGTAGGACTACACAATAGCCTTGGCAATAGCTGCAACTTCTTCATCCAGCCTCTCCCTTAGGTCCTCCAAGGCCTTCCTTCTCTACCTCTACCACTCCTAAGGGTTTTGTAAACTTACCCTCAGCCTTGGTTAGCTTGACTGACAAAGTTGAGCTCTTATCCTCAACCTCGACAAGCTTCTTCCTCACCCCACCGAGGTAGCGCTTTATGCCTATTTGATGTTGAAAGCCAACAAGAGCCACAGTCACTAACTATAAAAATGCCAATTGTAATTAGACAAAAAGATAGTAGAAAGAGGTCAAAAAAATCGAGTCTCACCTAGCCTATGTCATGAAGCAGCTTCTTGACAAAGGCCTCAGTAAGGGTGTCCTTGAAGCTCTCAAGATCACCTTGACTGATGACCTGGGTCAATTTGAGCTACCAGATTACGGTTGTTGAGAAGAGAATCAACTTAAGGCTCCTTTCCTCTATCATTGTCCTCCTGGGTGGAAAGGGGGCAGGTCCTCAATAGGACCCTCCACGACTAGGGCAGTCCCTACTAGCACTCAAGTTGGCACTCCAGTTGTAGGGATAGCCACACCCTAGCCACCCTGAAGGACTTGATTATGATGGGTCAACAAACCCCAAGCATCCCGACCTTGAGCGGTCCTAAGAAGGCTTAGTAGGGACATCTTAATCAAGGAGCCTAGAGACTCCTCATTGGGATTATTGGCCCTAGGCTTCTCCAAAGCTACCTTGTTTGGCCTAGATGTCATTTCTAGAACAAAAAAAGAAAGGGAAAAGAAAGAAAATAAAACGACCTATAAAATGGGAAAGAACCTCTAAAGAAGGTTCAGGTCCAAGAAGGTAGGCACTCAAAGAATTGGGAGTGACTAGAGCAGGGAAGTTGTGGAGAAGGTGTTGTATGAATTGATGCACTCAGGTACAAGAGGATGCCAATAAAGAAGGCTCAGTAACAGATAAAATAAGAAAGAGTAACCGGTCAACAAAATGCTATCACAAACTACAAGGAGTGTGAGCTAAGGAAACTCACCCAAAGGACACCAAATAAGCATAAAGAAAAAGAACCTGATGTGGTGAGAAGGAACGGGTTGAAAAAGAAATACTGAGCTCTGTTAAAAGAAACAGAGAGGGCTGAAAAAGCTAAAAGGAGTGTGTCAGCAGAGAATTCCAACACTCACGAAGGGGAATTAAGAATAAACAGCCTACCCCTAAGAAACCTTAAGGAACAAAAGATTAAAAAAGATAAAGAAAGGACTAAAAATAACTCACTAGGTGGAAAACTACCGACCCAAAAAGTAATGTCGAATGGACAACAGAGTCACCGATGGAGAACAACCCCAACTGACAGCAATGAACAAGCAGTCTCATTAGAAGACACAAACCAGATGAAGTAGGGAAGAAGAAAACTTGGGGAAGAAGCTATCAGAAGATTTTAAAGGAAGGTTATTTCACTTGGCCAAAGAACCCATCAAGCAACCCAACCGTCCAATCGGGGGAATGAAGGGAAATCTGCACCATGTCATGCGAATGTGTATGGGTTTAAGATGAAATGACGGGAGGTAACCACCACTATACGGGTGGCGTAATAAATGCACCCCTCCACTTTCCAAGAAAAAGAAACCACAAGAAACAAACAGGTGCCAATGCCTCATCATCTTCACCTTTTCGAGCCTTAATTCGAATTCCCTTCGTTAAGTCGGTGCCTGACTTAGGAATAGGGGCAATAGATAGGGTCAGTCTTACTAGTCGGCTTGGCATGGTGACAGGTCAGTCTATATATGAGTCTGTTCAATAAGACAAAATTAATACAACAGATTGGCTCGACATAATGGGCCAATATAGAATATCAACTTGGCTTGGCAGGTTAGTTTGGGGCAAGCACCAAAACCAAGAAGAAAAGGCTAAGGAAGGGGTCAATAGATGTCATTAAAGATAGGTGAAAGAAAGTTAATGCCAATAGGATTCATCCTATTAGGGTCGGCCAAACAGGTCAGCTTGGCACGAGGAAACAGGTTTAATCAGCATGACTGGTCATCTTAGTATAATAGACCAGTATAAGAGACCTACTATGCATAACAGGTTGGTTTAAGATGCATACCAAAATTAAGCAATAAGGGCTACAGTACTCCATAAGCAGATAATGTAGATTGAAACCAACTCAAAGAATCTTTCTCCAGATACTCGCCACAAAACACACTAGAGGGTTAATCTTGAGATTTTAGTTGATAATCAAGCAACATGATATTTGCTAAAACTAAAAGCTTTTAGGGTGATCCCTAGAAAAACACTCTTTTCTCCTTTATACAAGAAGAATGCACCGATTCACAAAGGTATGAGAAAAACCCTAAAAGCAAGTCCTACTTTCATTCTGAGAAAAACTCTAACTTTAGCATTGGAGAGACGTAGGCTGGCACCACACCGAAGACCTTACTCAGGTTCTTTCCTCTATTCATCCTTTCATGAGCCCAAAGGATATGAAATCATTTGAGGAGCATATAAGTCAATACATATGGGACAAAGGAGGGTATGAAAGTAGATATACAACAAATAAGTACATGTGTATTTATGAATACATCCTTTGTCAGACATGGTGTCACATCATAATAGAGACTGGTTGGTGTCTATCCAATCAAACTAGAAATAATGGGAACCTAGATTTCCCCCTCCCTCCTCTCCTAAAGGGCCTCTCATTATAGTTCACACTGTAAAAAAATTTTGAAGAATAATTGTTTGTATTGAGACAAACCTCTATAGGCATGCCATTGATTGACACATGATGTGTTTTTGAATTTGGTCTTTTTTTGTCCACCTACATTTTCAAATAAACACTTTTTCAGACTTTTTTACCCTAAAAAAACATGTGTTAGTTTATAATTCACCATGGACACTACAGAGACTTCATCATAGAACATTTGATGGGAAAATTTTCACTTGACTTCCGAAAGGACTACATATCATGGAGGAAGAAAATTTTTCTATGATGACAAAGTGTTTGTAGTATTTTATGGTGAATTATAAGTTGACATATATTGTGCTTGGGGTTTAAAAAGTGTTTACGTGTAAAAAATAGAAACCAAATTAAAAAACACATCAATTGCACACCTACATAGGCCAATGTCAACACATACAATGTCACGACCGGAATCCATGGGCCGTAAAGTGGGTCGGGTTCAGATCCATGACATGGGAATGACCTGCCCGGAATCCATTTCTTATAGTGGAGAGAGCATCGAACTCAAAATGTCATTAACCCTCTTACCTAATCACATCATTTTTATAGAAATTTTTTTACTTATCTTTTCACATCCATTTAAATGCATCTAAGATATTCACATTACAATGAAATAATAATAATAACGACATATTCTAAATAAGTGCAGCGAACATATATAAGTATCATGTCTAAAAATGTCTCATAAGCATCCAAAATACAAGGGCCTAAACTTGCCCATAAGTATATACAACCCTTTTCCATGAAGGGGCCCAATTCAAATAAACAAAGTGCTAAATGTACTACATTTCTAATATATAAACTAAAACTGAAATGAAATGTAACATCATTAGACTTGAAAGCCCCTCTAGCGTCTCCTCTCACCACATCCCCAACTTCTTCTACACATGACTATCTTTCAAGACTTCATTTGTGGGTGCATGGTGCCAATTGGGGTAAGCTTGATGGGTATAGTGGGAGATTATGCAGTTTATACAACACTAAAATAGGAGGCCAAAGATAATCATAGTAGCAAATAGGAAGAATCACAATAGTCTAGAGGGATCAAAGTATGAATGAAAGTACATTAATTTACTAAACATGTATCCTTACCATGATTCAAGTATACACATGTCATAAGGTAACCACAGGAATATCCAAAGTAGATCAAGCTGAATCATACATATGCTACATGTTATATGTCACATGCCAAGTACTATATGCACATGCCCAGTAATATGTATGCCACGTGCAAAACATAGGTGTTTCTATCACATATCATATTTAAGTGTAACTAAACCATGAAAGGTCTACGTCCAAGCGAAACACATAAACTGTGTAAGGTCTCTGACAAAATATATCATATATAAACCATAAAAGATCTCTGGTAAAGCAAATAGTATATAACTTGAATAAGGTCTCCAACACAACACATCACATAACATATGTTGGGCCACTAGGGCCATCTTCCCCTTATAACTGTACCGGTAATTGGGTACTTGATTACACCATTTATAAAGCCCGGTGACTAGACATGCACATATTGGACCACTAGGGTCATCTTCACCTATTAATGTGACACAGTAATTGAGTACGTATGGTTATAAAGATTCATATTAGTCACATATCTTTCTCCCAGATAAAAAGGTAGTCCCATATCATTCCTCTGGACAAAGGGTTGTCTCATATCATTCCCCTAGACTAGGGTAGTTCCATATCATTCGCTTGAATAAAGGGTAGTCCCGTATTATTCCCTCGGATAAAGGGTAGTCTCATATTATTCTCTTTGACAAAGGGTAGTCTCATATTATTCCTCCGAACATGGGTAGTCTTCTAAAATTCCCCAGAACAATGGTACCAACAAATCCATAGATCAATGAAGCGATAAACCAAACTCATGTTTTTATAAGGTAAAAAAAGTCACTACATAAGTATTTCATTTGTAAAAATATCTACATATTCTATCTCATAAGGAGTCCAAATAATGAGGTAGTAAGTCACATGGAAAAAGGGTCAAATACCAATGTGCGAGCAAGGGTACTTGGCCCATAACTAGGGGCATAAAGGATTCTCATGGATGTAAAACCCATTTTATGACAATGTTCATGTAGGTTAAAAAACAAGTGTTACAAGTTCTTTAAAAACTCATGTAGAAATCACAAGTAAAGTGCCTCAAGAAAAATCCCGAAGCAAACTATGTCAATGATGACATGCACATGCCACTAAGAGCTATCACATAATGCAAAGAGTAATGTAGAAACATGAGGATCAATAGAATTAACATAATTAATTATCGTATAGTATGAATCAAATAAAACATACCAAATGGAGTAATGGACTAACATAGGATGTTAATAGGCATGATAAAGGTACATAAATCATAGAGAACAAATCATGTGTCATTTCATTAAATAGATGGAGGGAAAGGATTTAAGGGGTTTCAAGAGGAATCAATGGAATAAACAAAGAAGCATCACAAGAACTCTCTACTCCCTCCAAATCATGTAAATCCAACTCAATAAACTTTCCAACAATAGTAGAGATTACCAAACTCAAGGAAACAGAACATTAGCAACATGTGGTTAACCCCAAATTCCAAGAACACATAACAATAAGGTAAAGACACCCTTCAATCATACTCACATTAAATGATCTAGAAATTTAATAATGAAATCAATATTCTCATGGGGTTTGAACATAGATTCACCAAAACAAAGATCATCCTCAACCAATCCAAGTTTCTAAGAAAAGGGAAATCATGCATATAGAGCCCAACCATTCACCCAACCAATTTCCATACAGAATAATCAATAAATAATTACAAACATAGAGTTAAAATCACATTTCTAAGAACCTAGGAAGGAAAGTGCAGTATAAACAACATATCCAACTCACCAACTAGCTCAAACCTTAGTTTCTAAAGTGATCTTCCTCCACAACTTGTTTTTCCTTTTGATGCTCTTTATTCCTCTAACAGCGAACAAAGGTTTTCATGGTTCGAATACATAGACTAAAGTAAAGAAACAAGAATCCACACTTAGTTAGGCTAGATCTAGAAAGAAAAATGCCTATGCTAGCAAAATCTCTAGGTTGGAAGAGGAACTTACCTAATTTGGAAAAAAACTTCCTCCTCTCCCAAACCTCTCTAACCCTTTACCTCTTTGTTCTAATCCCCCTAAATGACTTAAATAAAGTATTCTTGAGGTTAAACCTTATCACATAGGGTTTTCCCCACATAAGGTACCCAAAATGATCATTTCAGACCCAAAATTTTTCTAAATTTTTGTGGTTGGAATGCTCCAAAATTTTTTGAGCACTCTAAATAGTTTTGAGCACTCCACTCTTTCTCGAGAGCTCTAAATTATTTCAAGCGCTCTAAATCAATCCTGGGAATCTTGAGATTCTAGAGTGCTTCAATCTTTTCAAGCGCTCCAAATCCATATTTTTTAGCACTCCGCAAAAACTCAAACGCTTCAAATATGTTTCAGTGCTCCAAATTATTTGGAGCATTCCAAAATGTTAGATTTTGACATTTTGTGTTTTTTTTAGCTTGATTTTATCTACAATGTTCCCAACCAACTTAAATGTCATGTTGTGTCTTTAAATTTGGTTTTTGACTTACCCACACAATGGATCCTATATTAGTCTTGGGCTCCTCACCCAGGTTAACCAATTCCACTAAATCCCCTACTTCCAATACAGGTTAACACATGAGAGGTGTTACATACAATAATTCTCCAGTCATGGAAGGTCCTCTTTTTTTGGGGGTCAAGTCATGGAAGGTCCTCTTTAAGACATTGATTTTCACTTTCCTGCTTCTCATTCTAGTTTACGAAGTAAGCTCCAAATTATCTGGAGCATTCCAAAATGTCAGATTTTGACATTTTGTGTTTTTTTAGCTTGATTTTGTCTCCAACGTTCCCAAGCAACTTCAATGTCATGTTGTGTCGTTAAATTTGGTTTTTGACTTACCCACACAATGGATCCTATATTAGTCTTGGGTTCCTCACCTAGGTTAACCAATCCCGCTAAATCCCCTACTTCCAATATAGATTAAACATGCGGGGTGTTACATACAATAATTCTCCGGTCATGGAAGGTCCTCTTTTTTTTAGAGGTAAAGTCATGGAAGGTCCTCTTTAAGACATTGATTTTCACATTCCTGCTTCTCATTCTAGTGTACGAAGTATATTTTTTTATTTGGCATTTCTTCCTTTAAAAGAAGTTTAACTTTTAATGTCTCTAAATAGATAGAGAGAGAGAGTATAGGTTTCTTGGATAGACCAAAATATATCTAGCCTGCAGATAGATGATGTGACCAATTTAAACCACCCATCCACTAAAAGACCTTGAATGGTCACACAAAAAGAGTTGTCTGCTTCATACATGGTATAGTAAGATTCCATCCGAATGACAACTTGTAGTTTATTTTTTCTTATTTATTTATTTATTTGGGTACGGATCATTAGCTCAATTTCATTCAACTAAATTCCTCATGGTTACAAAGATCCATTTCGAGAATGAAAGAAATTCTTTGAGGAAGGGTTGTACCATTCCATTTAGAAGAAACATGTTCCTTGGATCCTATAGCAGCCATAGCATGGGCTGCTTTATTGCAATCTTAATGAACAAAAGAAATGGTAACATAGGGGTTAAGGCCTAGGATGCTTTAACAATCATAGATGGTGTTGCTGATTTTCTAGGGAGGTTGTGCCTCTGGATCATTTAGGAGCTTTATAATAGACTGATTGTTGAAATTCCTGAAATGGATCCTAGAGGAGGGTGAATAGGATCCTTAGTCTTATTTAAAATTCTTTTAAATAATTTATTCACCCTCTTTATGATTTACATAATTTTCTTTGAATTAATTATGCAACATAAATTCTTTTAATTAAGTAAATCTCTTTTCTATGAATTTATCATAGACCACGAGGCTTCGTCATGCACTATAAGATTGCCTATAGTAGAGCAGGAGCAGGGTTAATAAATTGCCAAAAGTTAAGTCTTTTAATTTTAACCTTAGTTAGAGTCACTAGTGTGTTGGGCTGCTTTGTATAATCAAAATAAACATAAACAATCACTAAATACAAAATGCAATCAAACCACAACACCACAAATTTATAGTGGTTCGGCCCTCTGGCCTACGTCCATTCTCCAATTGGCTCCTCCGAGCCTATTTAATTTTTATTAATAGTTTGCTAACTGTTATAGGGAAAATTAATAAACCTGAGGATTTATTTACAAGTAACAGAGAATTCATTCCCTTGTAAGTGCACTCCCAGTGACTCAAGTGGGCACGCTTCGTCCAATTACTCCAATGGACTAACCCTCACTTGGTAACTCTGACAAGTGGTTCACGTATACGCCTTTGGTGACTCTAGTAAAGGCTGAGAATCCTCCTTTAGTGACTCTGACAGAGGCTAGAACTATTTGAAGAAGTAAGTAATCTTCTTACTTTGGGTTGCCTCTTTTATAGGCGAATTTAACTATTTGGAACCAACTTCTTTAGCTTTTAATGAGTATAACTAATTGATTTGAGAAGCTTTTACAAAACCTTGAAAGGGTTTAACTATGTATATACAAATTCTCAAGGTCACAAGCTAATAACATGGATTTAACTCAGGTTTTTTGGCTTTCTCTTTAGCTCTCCTTTCAACAAAATTTTGATTATCTGATCAATCATGAGAATTTTCTTTCTTGGGCTTTAAAGACCCATTTTATAGAGGTTTAAGAGAGTGCAAGTTGTCCCCCCAATAGCTCTTTCTACAACAGTAAAAAATACAACTATTAGAACCTTAAAAATATAAATTTTTTGAATTCCTCGCCTAGGATCGGTCCTAGAAAGCTAGGATAGGTCCTGGTGCTTCTGCATTATTCATGACCAGTCCTTCCATAATTGGGACTGGTCTTGGCACCAAAATTTGGTTGTAGTGTTCATGACTAGTCCTGAATGTCTGGAACTAGTCCTGGAGGCCATGACCTTTCCCAAAAAGACACGATAAGTCCCTAGGTCTTGTTAAGCCTAGATTTGGGTTTTTAACCTATTTTTCTTGGTTTTTTGGTCTTTTTTCCTTTGGGCTTCTTCCCTTGAACTTGCGTCCATGTTATACACATAGTTTATGTGTGTTTTGCTAATTTGGTTCATCCCATGTTTAACTTACCAACTTTCCAATTTTTTACCTTTAAGTTCTAGATGGTGGCTTCCTTGAGGTAGCTAGCACTTAAGACTTGGGATTCTTCTATGATGCTTGAGTCTCTTTGGCATGGTCACTCCGGATTCGAATCCATCTTCTTAGTACTTTCCTAGACTCTAAAACTTAGACTTACATAGGTAAACAAATTACATCATAAAGTCTTATACACATAACCACTACATGTACTCACATTGTTTTGTGCATGGACATTAACCATACATAAAGCCTAACATTAGGGAGTTCTTGTGGTGCTTGTTTTACTCCTTTGATTTTCTATAGTTTCCTCCATTTTTTGTTGTCATTTTGAATGAGATTACAATTTTTCATCACTTCTTGTTAGAGTTATATAAGTTTGTTAGTTTTAAATATTCCACAGAATGATTCCTTCAATTATGCCTTGGTAGAAACTTGAGTTTTACATGAAATTCTGGATTCTTTATGTGTATTGCTAGATTTACTCCATTTTGAGTATGTGTTAGCTAAGATTTACTCATTATTTTATACTACCATCATGGATTCATTAGAATTCTAAGTTTTTCTCTATGTTTGAATATAAGAAGATTAAATCCTTGTGAGATTTGAAGGGTAAAATGATTTATACTTTATATGCTTGATATTTGCTTTGATTTCCCTATACTTGATATTTCTGCTCATATCATTATTGCTAGTTGGTTGTCTCTTCTCAATTTAATTGGCTCCAAGCTTTGTTGCTATAATGCCTTGAAATCCCATCCCTAAAAGAGACTTCAGGGTGTTAATTTACATAACACTCTTTTGACTTACATATGTTCAAGACCCTTCGTAGCAAGGGATTATTAAATGGCCTTGTAAATTTTTCACTTTTCTTTCACAACTATTGCTCATTTGCAGAAGCTTTTCTCATATTGTTATTATATTAGAATCATACATCTAATCTTACATCAATATAGTAGAAGGAATATAAATCTTATTCATATCCAAGTTCTCAATTTTTCAAATATTAATTCCCATAACCATACTAAAATAAAATCAAAGCTTATGAGTTCATAAACTTAAAACAAACTAACATCTCCCTTATAGAAGTCCACATAAAGTTCAAACTAAAATAAACACTACTAATTAAATAATAAAATACAAACAAGAAATATAATCTAAATCCTCCAATAAAAGCTCCTTATCACATTACATGTCTTCTTTGCCTCCATTGGACAACACCTATAAAACATGCTGATTTGAAAAATAATTCACATGGGTCAGTCCATAGTGCACAAATAACAATACAAAACACATTGAAATATGACCAAGACATAGCACAAATTTTTGTAAAAACTTCTTTTTTTTAGAACACTTTTCTTAAAACATACTTTGTTGAAAACTGAACTTAATATTGTAAAACAAAATTTGCATTCAATTATAGAAGTCAAAACTTTCACATGCAAATTTATCTTATACTTAACTTGTTCTTATATTTCATAAGAACACAAATTATCACACACAAGCCTTAGTCTATGCCTAAGGTTCACATATTTTCCTATCTTTTTCTAGTTCTTGAGTTTTCACCTTCATCACTCATATGCTTATGATCATTCTAACTTTCTTTCATATGGAATCCTCAAAGGACATTTAAACACTTAAATTATTTCAAACATTTTCACATTCCATTTTCTTTTACACTTAGGGTCCTAAACTTTCACAAACAAAATTTATCACTTTTTGCCCATCTTGGGTTCTTATCTTTCACACATATGACCCAGGTTATCGAATTCCTACCACATAGTACCATTACAGGCCCACATACTGACCTGTAGGTATGTTATCAAAAGTCTATATACCAACCTATAAACAGGTTATCAAAAGTCTACATACCAACCTATAGACAGGTTATCACAAGCCCACATATCAACTTGTAAGCATGTTATCAAAAGTTTACATGCCAACCTATAGATAGGTTATCAAAACTCTATATACCAACCCATAGATAGGTTATCACATGCTTACATAACTATAGGCAGGTTATCAAAAGTCTATATACCAATCTGTAGGCAGATTATCAAAAGTCTATATATCAACTTGTAGACAGGTTATCACAAGTTTATATACCAACCTATAGAAAAGTTATCACAAACCCATATACTAACCTATATGCAAGTTATCAAAAGTCTACATACCAACCTGTAGACAAATTATCACAAACCTACATACCAATCTATAGGCAGGTTATCAAAAGTTTACATACCAACTTATAAATAGGTTATCAAAAGTCTACATACCAACTTGTATACAGGTTATCACAAGTCTACGTACTAACCTATAGATAAGTTATCACAAGCTCATATACAAACTTGTAGGAAGATTATCACATCACATCTCACATACATAAGCCCACATACAAGCTTGTAGGGTAAGTTTTCACATTACATACTTTACATCACTTTCATAAAGTCCACATATAAACATGTTGGGTAGGTTCTTTACATCACATACTTCACATCACTTTCATATTACACCTAAAAACCTTCCCACTTCAATCCATAAGGATTTTTTCAGCAAAGTCTATACACATGTCTTTCTTCTAAGCACAACTCACTTTCTTAGGTTCTAATTATGAAACTTCACATTATCCTAACCATAAAGGGATTTCTAAACAATCACATACATGACATATAACATAATATATCATAACATTTATCATATTACAATCTATTACATATCTTCATGAAAGTATGCATTAATGCATGCCTTATTTTCTAACAATCTTATCTTTTCAAAATCTCTTATTTTTCTCTTCAAAACTAATGTTTTATTTTATAAAAATACATAGCCAATACATGCTTTGCAAAACAGAGAATTTGTTTGGCCATCTAAGCACATTTAGGAATAGCTCTTTTTTCAAAATCATGAATGATGCTGATACTTGTAGAAAAATATGTATGGCATGGTACATCCTTATTAAAACTTGAAAGAACTAAGTATAAATTCTTCTACATATTAATCAAATATGGTTAAAATATAACTTTAAGCATTAACATAGAATCAAACATCAAACATGAAGAAACAATAGCTAATATACAATACTTACATAATATAAGACTTCTGCAACTCAACATACATAGTAGATTATAAACCTTTCATCTTTGTAAGAGCTTATGAGACAAACAATGGAAATCACTTTTGAAAACATATATTTTCATTAGAAAACCCTAAGATCCTAAACAAAATAGAAAAACAGGTATGTTTAATATCATTATTTGTAGGGAATCATAAACTTTTAAACTTATCTTTCTTACAAAGAACTTCTAAGATCTTAAACAAAAATAGAAAAACAAGTATGTTTTGTATTATTACTTGTATAGATTTCTTATCAAAATGCTTATAAGAACCTAAGCAAAACAAGAAAGCATGTGTATTTTGCAAAGTTACTTGTACATATTTCTTATCAAAATACTTTTAAGAACCTATACCAAACAAGAAAACATGTATGTTTGCAAAAATTACTTATCTCTTTTTATAAAAAATCAAATTCTTAAAGCTTGTTGTGTTCTTCCCTATTTTCCTCTTCCAAAACCCCAAAATTTCCTTTAAACCTTAGCTTTCTCTCTTGTTCCTTCTTCAAAACCCACATGCTTGTAAACTTCTTCAAAAAATCCTTTTTCCTTTTTATGATTTTCTATATTTTTATAGGTCTAAATTGTTGATGTAAATTGTCAATTCCATATTGTATAAAATACATGAAGTGGTAGATTAGGCATGTCATGAACATATTGCATACTTTGAGTCATGTTTGTAATCATCAATTGTTGGTTTTTTAGAAGAAAAATGAGCTCCATCACTTGAAGCCAAGGATGATCCTTTCCTAAAAGTTGCTAAGGTCTGAAAAGCTTGAAAACTTGTTTCATCAAAGCTCAAGAAAGTTTTGTGAATGTATTTAATGTATTAGACATAGGTTAATGAACTTAAAAGACCTTTACATAATCACATGGACCAATGAATGCCACCTACATAAGTTCCCAAGTGAGTGAGAATAGGATTTTGGAAAAATGGCATAAAAACAGGGGAATCAGATTGATGCGGGGGGTGTCGGATCAATCCGCACTTAGCGGATTGATCTGCTACTTACCGAATCGATCCATTAAAGCTTGGGTGTCTTAAACTGAGACACCGGATCAATCCGATGATGCTAGATCGATTCGAGTGGATAGATCCAACATAGCCGGATCGATCCAACATCGTAAAAATTCAAAAATATATATAGATTTGCATCTGCGATTTGTTGACTGTTGGGAAATATTCTAAATCAAGGGTGTACGATGTTGCTCGTCCCATATAAGTATGAGAGAAGCTCAAATGAGCTATCTAACACACCAAGAACACAAGAGATCACACACGAAGAAAAGAGAAGAGCTCTTTAAGGGAAAACAAGACATCCTACACCTTCCAAGAGCCAAAGGCTCAAATATATGTTCATCTATTGAAGATCAAGAGCCTTGAAGTGCTTCCCTAGCACTCTACTTGAAGATATAGAAGAGGGAAGCAAGAGGTACTCTTGGAAGCTTGGTGGAACGAATTGGAATACAATCTCAACAAAGGAGTAACCACCCACTTGAGCATCATGCAATACAACAACCTCTTGAGGTAATTTGTATTGATTTTTAGTTAGATTAAGACCTCAACACCTGTAGGAGACACTAGGTGTGACCACACCAGCCGGAGACACCCAGTGTATACCTTAGCACTACCGCTGGAGACACCGGTAGTGTAGACTACACCCGTCGGAGACACTGGGTATAGACCTTAGCACTACCGCCGAAGACACCGATAGTGTAGACCAATACCCGCTGGAGACACCAGGTATAGACCTCTCCCACTGGAGCACTGAGAGTGGAGCTTGCTATACAAGTAGATAGGTTTTGAATTTTAACCTTGATTGTAATGCAATTCAATCTAAATAAAATTTAGTAGCTCGGTTGGGAGCTTTGAAAGTGGATGTAGGCCTGAGTGTCGAACCACTGTAAACATTATGTTGTGTGTATAATTGTGTGGTGTGAATTGTCTCTTCTCTCAATATTTGCATGACATGTTTATCATTTTGTACATGATCCTTCACATTTGCAATTAAGTGAAAATATAAAGTGAAAGATCAATATTTCAAATGCCATTAACTTGTACTTGTAACAATTCAGAGATATCCGTGTGTGCACTAAATTCCAAAAATCTACTATAATATCTAAATTGGAATTTTAAGTGGGGGTTAATTAAAAGAATATTCATAAATCCTATTCACCTCCTGTAGGATAAAACCCAAAATTTCAATTGGTATCAGAGCAAGGCTGCTCATAAACGGTCTAACCATCAGAGTGGAAAGATCAAAAGTCCTAGAGGAAGTCCTATTAAAGAAATCCTAGAATTATTTTAAAAAACTCTAAAATGTCTAGGAAGGAAGGTTGGTCGATTTTTCTACCCCACCCTACTTTGATGGGATGGAGTACATTTATTGGAAAGCTCGAATGACCATCTTCCTAAAATCTCTAGGACATCAAGTTTGGGGCTCAGTAGTGGAAGGTTACACTAAACCCTCCACACGCCCAAGTGAGTGGGTTGAGTCTAAAGTAGAAGCCTATGAACCAAACCACAAAGCTCTAAGTACTCTATATCATGCCTTAAGCCCTGATGACCTATGTAGAATAGGCGAATTGAAGACTGTTAAAGAAGCATGGGAGTTTCTTGAGAAGTCCTATGTGAGTATCTCAAGCTCATCACAAAATGAAAGCTCACTTAGTGAGCAAATTGGTTCACTAGGGTCCAAAGTTCTTGTGGTCTTTGGTACGTCTGAGGATTCACTTCTTGAATCAAGAAGTGATAGTGAAGAAAGTGAGGATAAAAAAAACATCCAGGAAGCTTTCAACCAACTCTATATAGAATATATAGAATTGGCCAAGACTACCAAGGCATTGAAGAAAAAAGCCATAGGTCTAACTCAAGAAAATGAAAACTTAAAAGAGTTAGAAAAATGTCTAAAAGAAAAGTTAAATACTTTAAAATTAAAAGTTCACAACACTGATGAAGTTCAGTCAGAATGTCTAGATGAGAAGGATGAACTTCTTAAAATAAATGCCCTCCTCTCAAATGAAAATGAAGAACTGAAAAAAAAAAAAGAATAAGAGAGTTAGAATTGGGATCTTTGACTGTCAATTTAGGAGAAGAGAATCGAAGTTTAAAAGAAAACTCAATCCTCCTAGAAAAGAAATTAAGGGATGCAAAAACATTCCTCGGACTAGAGAAAATCAATAGGACAACTGAAAAGAGGAAACTAATTGAGGACAATAAAATTCTGTCCAACAAGATTCTAGAACTCGAACAAAAAATCAAATCTCAAGAAAAGAACAAAACGAGTTTTGATCTCACTTGCTCCAAGCTCAATGTAAGAAACAATGAACTACTTAATCAAGTCAAGGAACTTGAAGAGCATAACAAGAAGCATCTTAATTCCCTTGCATAAGGAAGTGAAAAATTAAAAAAAATTCTGACAAGGAGCAAAGAAGGTCTTGATAGAAAAGGTTTGGGCCCTAGCTCTAGAAATGCCCAACCTTCTACCTTCAAAAAGAGAAGCAAGAATGTATTTGCAAAAGGTAAAAATAAGACCAATGTCTTTCCACAAGCCATGATGTATGGTGGAAGATATTATTCTTTCAAGAATAAAACTCTTACTCAACGATAAAGAGAAAAGGGAGTACCTAGCTTACTAATAGGCTAGGACTCAACCTCTAGAAGTAATGTCTCAACTTCTAGAAGACCTCCTATCAAATTTCACTATTGTGGTTTGAGTGGTCATATAAGGGTTGAATGCATCAAAAGGCAAAGAAACATGTAATCACAAAGTTCCTAAGAGTCTACAGGAATAAATCAAACTCAAAAGACTCATGATGCAAAGAATCTAAAAAGGAAAAATCAATTTCTAGAACCCGAACATCTTTTCCAAAAGAAAAAGAAAATGATCTATTCAAGAGAGATAAAGACCCAAGAGAGATGTATCAAGAAAATTTGGCTAAAGAAAGACAACCTCACATCCTATTTAGGAGTGAGACCATGTCAAGATGATATCTTAATAGTGTAGATGACCAAATAAAGGTCATAGGAAAGAAGGTCTTAAGTAATCCAAATTGGATCTAAGCCCTACAAGAAGGATTGAAAGAATCATAAATGAATGATCTTAAAAAAATCATAAAAGGCTATTTAGATGATCTTAAGGAACAAAGCAAAATTACCAATCATAGAATATATCAAAGTGAGTGACATCAACCTTGATTAAACACCTTGATAGGGAAGCATAAAAAGTGTTGATCATCTATCAAGATCAATTGACCAAAGAAAAATAAAGGTGTCAATTGTCCCAAGCATGTGTGCTCACTAGAAACACATGTATATACTGTTTTTAGAGATCTTATGTCTAGTTATGTACATCATTAGATCACTAGTGACATATTGATCTTGATTGGAATGTCCTTGTATGTCACTTATATCTCTATGACCTATCATGCGTATACTTATCTTTTAATGCATGAAATTTGTTCTAAAATATTCAACTATGCAATGGTCATTGATCTTGATCCATAATACATGACTAGAATGTCTATTATGGATAATTCCTATCTTGGACCTATATGTTTATCAAGATCACTTGGACCACCTATATTCTTCCCATAATCAATTCATAACAACAAATTAAAGGAAAAAAGGAATATGAGGACGGAAAATCCCTTAAGAGATATGGAATTAAAGAGAGTTCTTAGAGTTCCTCAAGAAAATCTAAGAGCTTAAGGAGGACAAGAGGAAGTCACTTTCCATACTATCTCAAGGAAATGACTAATTTAAGAAGATGTTCTCTATGAGAAGAGACCATGGAGACATAAGAAGACTTGGATCCAATTCCAATGTTAATCGCACTTCCTTCTCACAAAAGACTAAGAATGTCTTTGTGAAAGCTCTGAAAAAGGCTAATGCGCAAGCCTCCTATAAGAGCAAGGTGAAAGTGTCTTCTCAAGGACTATCACAAAGGTCCTATAAGATAGAAAGGAAGAAAAGCTCTTCATTCAAGGGCAAGGTACCCTTAAAGCAAGGTGGGAGTTTTGAAAAACCAAAGTCTTTATTTCATTTCTATGTCAAAGTGGCATGGAATGGCTCTCAAGATAACAAGGTTTCTTCCTCTAGAGGATTTCAAGAAAAATGACTATACTTCTAGAAATCCCAAAGGGCAAGCTAAAAGAACTCCAAATCCTCTCCTACTCTATCTTCTAGGAAGAAACATTCACAATCCAATGACCCTAGAAGAACTCAATCATCATCTCATGCTCAATCACCCATGAGAAAACATTCACAATCATATGGGCCTAGATAAAAAGAGGCACATTAAAATGTGATTATAAAAGGAGGATGAATGACATCAAACCCCAAAAGCACCAAACTTTAAGGGAACTATTAATGGCAAAAATGTCAACAGGAGAATCTATTTTCAAAGTGTTAGAAATAGAACCTTAAAAAAAAAAAAAAAAAATCTAGCTCATCTACTAAATAAAAAGAAAAATCTTAAGAAAATTATGGGTTAGGAGAGATGAAATAAAATGCTTACTCATTCATACGGTTCTAAGAACCATGACCACATCAAGGTGGTACCTTGATAGTGGGTGCTCTAGACACATGACCAAGATAGGTCATTGTTTGTTAATCTTGAGGAAACTCAAGGTTGGAATGTCACAATTGGTGATGGATATATTGCCAAGATCATAGATAAAGGAAATCATAGAGATCTCCCAGTATCCTTACTCTCACCAAAGTCCTATTTATGCAAGGTTTAATGCACAATCTGTCTAGCATAAGTCAAGTTTGTGACAAAGGTGTGGTGTGCACTCAGTGGAGGATGTATGTCAGTCTAAGGACAAGGAAAGTGTGAATTCCTTATGAAAGGGTTAAAGACAAGTTACAAGTGCTTTGTCATAGAACCCGACAAGCATAAGGTGGATGTTTGTCGTTTGTCTAAAAAGGATAAGACTAATCCTTGAGATCAAAGATTAGGTCATATCAACTTTAGAGATCTCTCTAGGCTAAACAAAAAGGAAATAGTTAGAGGCTTGCCTAGATTGACCCAACTTAACACTCCTATGTGCAAAGGGTGTCAAACAGGCAAAAAAACTAGAATCTCTCACAAGAATACAAACCGTGTAGGAAAATGTAGAAACTTCTCCACATGGACTTGACCAGTCCAACAAGAACGAAGAATCTAGGAAGTAGAAATACTTCAAGGTATTAGTGAATGATCTCTTATGTTTCATATGGGTAAGGTGCCTAAGAGAAAAATCTGAAGCCTTTAATGAGTTGCAAAAGAACTCAATTTGAAAAGGTCTTTCCCATTAAGCTCACACGAAGAAACCATGGAAGGAAATACAAGAACCACAAGTTCTTGGATTGGTGGGGTGAGAGAGGCTCAAGAGAAACTCTCATCACAGAATAAAAAGGATCTCAAAAGGATTATCATATAATGATATCCTTGGTGATCCAAAGTGTTACACCTAGACTAATGATCCAACTTAATGAACCAAAAATCCATGGTAGCTTTACTTGCAAGTATACAAGTGTT
>JAOXJP010238345.1:0-23567 GCA_025762735.1 Platanus orientalis | reverse complement strand
GGGTTTTCTTCTCCAAGGGAACTTGCGACTGGTTCTCTTCCATGGTTAGACTTCATGGATACTAGGTGAGACTCCACACTAATCAGGTAAATTCTTATCTTCTTTTTTTCTTCTTCTTATTCTTTGCCTTTGCTGTTTAGCCTTTGAAGAACCCTGAAATTTCAATCAAGAACCTTTCTTGTAAACCTCAAACCTGTAACCCAATTTTCTAATCTCCCTTGCTGTTTTCTCTGTGCAGACCCAAGAAAACCCTCAACCTAACCTTGCGGCATTGCTAAAACCCTACCCTCCCAGCCGTTGACATGAAATCTTGTCTCCTTTGAAGTGTTTGGTTCTGCAGTCCCTTGTAATCCACTGTTAGGCCTGTTATTTCAGCCACTGATCACCCTCCTTTATCAGTCTTAAACCCTACATTTCATCTCTGTTATAACCCAAATACATCCCTGTTAAACCAGCTCTGATCAGCTTGCTCCAGACCCTGTAAGATCCCTTTCCATAACCCTGTACTGCAGACCTGTTACAATCCACTGCTACCTTGTTTTCCCTCTCTGCCATAAACAGAACCTTAGTCTGCCCCATAATAACCTCTGTTATTACCAGCTATTGCAGCCTATAGTTACTGACCTGTAACCCTGTCTCCTATTGGTTTCATTCCAGATTTCCACTGTTAAAATATCTATAGATATCCTTAAAATTTAGCAGCCTTACTGGTGTATTTTTGCCCCTGTTCTGAACTTGTTTAAGCTTTCCTATACCAGCCTTTTGACTCTAAGTAACCCTATAACCGCCTGAGTTACAGTTCTATAACCAGCACCTTTGTTCCCCTGTTTAGCCTATAACCTGGCGATACTCTGCTATTACAGATTAGCTTCTTCTGTCCCATAAGTCTTGGATATAAATCCTGAGTGATCTCTTCACAAACACAGCCTGTTATTCCCCTAAACAGCCACCACTTTGTTTCACCATCAACCCTCGGGTGTGTGTATGTTGGTGACCTAGTATTCTGTTATCAGTTAGTAAATTCAGACCTTTGATTATTGGATCAAACCATATTCAAGTACTTTATCATTTGGTTATTGGTCTTAACTGTTATTTTGTTGGGTTTCAAGGCTTTTATATTGGGTTATTGGCTGAATTTTAAGTTTCCATCAGTCACTTAAAGTTGACATATTCCTACCCTTGTCTTTGTGGGCCCATAACCCGCAGTTAAACAACACCCACTAGACTGTCCTGCATCATCTTATCAGAACAGCCCCAAGATCCATATCTTCCTTGATCCAATATTTTTCAACTGGAATTCTGGAATATAATATGTGTGAACTACCCAAATTTAGCACTTCCGATGCTAAATTCGTGTTTGAATGAACCATGGATGAAGGAGTTTCTATTTGCCACTTTAATTGACAGGGCCAGAAGACATATTATTTCCTTGGCAAGAAGGATGGGAGTCTGTCAGCATACTTCTTGTTCATTGCTCCTTCTCAAAGGATGGATGGATGGATTTCATTTTCTTATTGGAGTTGATTAGAATTTCACTTGACGAGGACATGGAAGCAAGGTGGGCCCCACACATGGCCTTGGTGGGGTCCACGCATGGAGAGGAGCAAGGAGCAAGGAGGATCATGGGAGCAAGTTAGAAGATGTTTGGTTTTGATTTAGAGTGGTATAGTAGAGGTTTTATTAGTTTATTTTTGTTTTTCCTTAGTTATTAGAGTATGACACAGGTGGTATTTTGATTTTTCACATAAGACGTAATAGTGAAGCATAGAATAAAGCCTATTAGAAGCTTGATCAACTGAGGGAGAAGGGGGAACAATTTTAGCTTCTATTTCTTTATATTTTTATTTCTAAATTTTGTAATTGAAGGCACTCTCCCTATGCTAATCATGGGTTATAAGAGAGAGGACTTCTTTTCTTTATTTTCTCAATGAATGAATGAAGTTTTATAAAAAAAAAAGTTTGACTGGTTTCCTCTCTACATGATGAGCCTCTCTTCTTCTCCAAGTTTTGATGCCTAGCATTGGAGATCTTGGTTGGTGATTTCCAAGGGTGGTGAGGTTGGTGATTTCCTCCCAGGTATCTTCCCTAAACCCCTTCTCTTCTTCTTTTTCTTCCCCTGTTCTTTTATATTTTTCTAGTTTTACTTGGTTGAAAACTTGCTCCCCACAGCCCTAGACCAATCCCATGCTTTCTAGTACACCCATAACCAGTTCCCTTCACTCTATATCCTCTCCTACATCAGTCGGACACCCTACCTCTACTCCCCCTTGATTTCTTTTATCAGCTTCATCATTGCTTGCCCCTTACACCATTCTATCAACCTGAAACCCCCAGAAATCTTCATTTTGTTTTAAGAAAATCACTTGCTTGCTGTCCCAGAATTTTTCCAGCACCTGTTTCCAGAAACCTTTTGATTTTACATGGGATTCTATATCCTAAACCTTGCGGTTAACATAGGAGCACTTGCTTTATTGTTTTAAGTTAAGAAATGCCAAAACCCATGAATCTTTAACTTGCTGCAAGACAGAGTGTCCTTTTTCTTCAATATTTTAAAAGGAAACTCATTCCTTTGTGATCAGCTACCTATGGTAACGTGATTGTTTTCTTGCTTGACTTCTTGAAGAAAGCTTTAGTATTGGAACAAATAATTTTCTGATGAGAAAGCACATGGAGTTCTAGTGTTTGACACAATTCCTAAGTGACAACTTCTTGAAGGTCTGATTCAAAGAAGTGACTTGGAAAAACTCTATGTGATGGAATATGCGTGTTAACTGAAGGACAGTGTCTGAGCAACCAAACAGCATTAATACACTGCTGCCTAGCCTTACAAGTGTTTGACTAAATTCCTAAACACCTAATTCTTTATGGACTGAGCTGTGTTGAGTGGATTGCATTGAATGGTGGCTGTTTTGGGGCTTGTACTGCATCATCACCTCTATGCCTGTTTGACCTTGTGATGGGATGGAGAATTAAAACTTTTGGAGTGAGCTGTATAATTCCTTGGTTTGTTATTGTTGGCCCATTGGGAAGGAAAGAAGCACTTGCATGTTCAAGGATAAGTACTTAATGTAGGATTGGATGGTGCATCAGTTTTTTTGGTTTTTAGCTGTATTTCTTGCATTTTCTATATGGTTGTATAATTCCTTGGTTTGTTACTGTTGGCCCATTGGGAAGGAAAGAAGCACTTGCATGTTCAAGGTTAAGTACTTAATGGAGGATTGGATGGTGCATCAATGTTTTTTGCTTCTTAGGTGTATTTCTGGTATTTTATATGTGGTTGAATATACAACGGTCCTTTTCTCTTTCATTTCCTTTTGGGGGTATTGTTGTCCATATATATTTATATTTTGGTGTCACCAGTCCGCACTATCATGAACAACTCTTTTTCAAAGTTTCCAAGAGGTGCATGAGGCTCATGGCATGGGATTTGGAAGTCTATTCTCAGGGGCAAGGAATATTTTTGGTGATTCATCAGATTTCGATTAGCTTTGGTTGAGAATATTAGATTCTAGGACATCTGGTGCAGAAATACCCCCTTAAGGATGAATTTGAAAGTATTTATCGATTGGCCTTTAATAATATGGGCCTCGCAGATAATTAAGACTGTAAAGGGGTGGTGTGTGGGCCCCTTTGTTGAAAATAAACTTGATTAAATGGGAGACGGACAAATTGATGAGGTTGTTGAGTTAGTTGGGTGAGCTTTGGGCGGATCATGGAGTGAAAGATATGGGTGTGAGGGAAAAAGAAAGATTCACTACTAAATCTTTCTACTTTTTTTTGTTTTTATGTTTTTTTTTTCCTCTTAAAAAAAACTCAAGAAGCATTCCATTTCCTTACAAGGGCATTTGGACCTTGGATTTTCCTTCAAAGGTAAAATTTTTCATTTGGAACACATACCTGGATAAAATTCTTACTCTCAATCTTTAATGAGTAGATGATGAAATTTTGCAAATAAGTGTCTGTTATGTATGAGGGAGGAAGAGACGGTTGACCACCTTTTATTCATTTTTTGACGGATCGTAAGGTTTGGGACTTTTTGCTCTTTCCCTATAATGTATCTAGGTCTTTCCTGAACAATTCCAGAGCTCCATCTCTAGGTGGTGGATAAGAGACTTGGAAGGTGTTTTATAAGTTATTTTGCAATTTTGTCTTGGGGCCATATGTTGGGATATGTATCTAGGTGTCTCCTTTCAAAATGGCTGTGGAGATTTGGGCTTGAAGAGAAGTCTTTGGAGGAAAGTTGATGTGGACAACATTATGTGACTTATGTAGTGCCATGGTTAGTTTAGTTTTTTTGGGTTTTTGAGTTGTAATCCCATCACTTTTAGCTCAACTTTTCAAGGGTTAGAACTTGCATTTTTGGCATGATTTTGGTGTCATTAGAGAGGTTATTCAGTTACCTATCTAATGAGGCCAAGATAGCGCAAATTTGAGGTGATTTGGGAAAGTTATAACCAAATTACTAGAGGGGTATCAGTAAGTGACGAAAATTGGGTTAGTGTCAACATAATGGACCCCACAATGTGGCTGGTTGACAGCTTGGGTATTTCCATGTTTTTGGCAACTTCAAGATTATGAAATTTTCTATTTTAACAATTATTAGATTTAGGAAAACTTGTGCAACACGTTTTGAGTATTTTAAGTAAGTGTAGGATTTAGAAAGTGTACTTTTAATAAGTGTTTAGTGTGCATGTTTAGGTGTTAGCAACTTTCTATTTTAAAGCTTGTAAGCCTATTTAAAGGCACCTAAGTCATTCAATAAAATTAGTGAAGATTGAATAAGAATTGTATGTGATATTGTGTGGTCTCTTAAGTGGCCATGGGCCTTCTTCTTCCCCATAGGGTGACGCAGCTCTCATGGCTCCCATCTCCTCTTTCCATCAGGTTGTAGCATCCTAGGTGCACATGTGAGTTCCCTCACCCTCCCAGGTATCACTCTTATCTCTTTTTTTTTTTTCTTCTTCTTCTTTAAGAAAACCAAAATTTTATGGTTTTCAATAAAACCTCCATTCAAGGACCTTGTATTTTATGAAATTTAATGATTTGAACTAGCAAAACTTGTTCAAATTTCATGCAATTTGTATTGTAGGACCTTTGGACATGTCAGAATATGCCCTAAATTTTTTGGAATTTTCTAATGTGCGTTAGAAGGGCATTTTGGTAATTGTCAGATTTTTAGTCCAAAATTATAGAAATACCCTTTTTGGTTCTTTTTCTCTCTTTTATTCCTCTTTCTATTTTAATTCCTATTAATCTCTTTCTATCATTCAATTTTCTGATTTCTCATAGTTTGTGGCTACTTGAATTGTTTTTAAATTCAATTCTTGAACTTTTGCTTCTGCACTTTAAATTTAATCACTTGTGAGGCTTTTGAGTTATCCTACATTAATATTTGGTATCTTCCCTTGTACCCTGCATAAAATTTTTAGGTTTGATTTTCTGTTTTAGGGGTTTTTGTAATTATTGTAAGTCTTAGGCCTTGATTGTAATAAGAAAAAATATTAATAAAGTTTAAGGAGTCATAGGGGAGCACGACAACCTCTTTTGTGGACAAGAGCTGGTTGTACGACATCTATAGAGGGGTTTTGTGACACTTTGAAAGTCAAAGTGGGCCCACATTAGAGCTGGACAATAACTCCTAGAGTTTCCAAAATCTTGGATATTTTTGGAGATCTTTGGAGGGGCCCACACAGCCAAGTCGTCAACCCTCTATTAGTGGTAAATCTAATATATTTTAGAATCATGTGGGGCCCAAAAGAGCTATGGTCAACAACCCCTATTAACTTCAAATAACTTAATACTATTATAGTACCTATGATCTATGATCGCTTTGATGCTACTAATCCTCTTAAATCTACATATTCTATATGATTCTCATATAATAATTTCTGAAAATTGCTCTTCCGCCTATCTTAATCCTTACTTTTAAACCTTCATTGGTTTCTTCTTTTGTAACACTTTTATACCTATCCAAGTTTTCTTGGTTGATGCGGAACAAGAAAGAGCCCATATTCAGATTTAATGGGTTTATGCAAGGGTATTTTGGGCTTAAAATTTTTGTTATAGCAAATTTTTTATTTGGTTAATTTTAGGTTAATCTAGGTTAGTTTCTTGTTAGTCAATTTAATGGTTTTAATTTATTTTCAAATAGAATAGGTTTTATTTAATTTTAGGGAAAGTGAAATAATTATTTCTGTCACTTTTCTTTAGGCCAATTTTTGGGCTGGTTTTGGTGTCATTTGAAAGGTTATTCAGTTACCTTTCCAACAAGACCAAGATCTTGAAAATTCGATGTGATTTGGGAAAGTTATTGCCAAAATACTAGTAGGGTATCACTTTATGATGAGATTCAGTTATTTTAGAGTTGTATTTTTTTAGGAAATCTAGTTAGAGTGGGATTTGGAAATATTGACATGTAAAGTTTATTTATATGCTTGTAAACCACAATTTTATTAATGAATACATGAATATTGAATAGAGAATTAAAGTTTTCTCTTATGCTCATTGATTGGAGGTTTTTCTTAATTCTTGAATCGTTTTCTTTTTTTACTAAAAAAAAAAAACTGTCTTCTTTCTTGTGAGTGCCAAAACCAGGAGTGGTTTCCCAAAGGTGGATTCCTTGGGTTTGTTTAGTTTGGTGGAATCCATGATCATCTTAATTTGGTGAGTAATCTATGAAATTTCAGGTCTTAGTCTCTTTCCTTTTCTCTTTTCTTTATTTATTTTTAGTGTTTCTTGATTTAAGAATTTGAATATTGATTGATTTCTTGAACTCATACCTACTGATTTTCTTTTATGGTTTTATTCTCCCATAAGTCTATTCGCTATCCATCTAGGTTTCTTGAATTTCTCATAGTTTTTGATCCATATTTCATTGGTTATTTTTTGGTTTCTTGACTTAAGTCTCTGCAGCCTGAGTTTTTGTATAATTTCATATAGTTAGAAATCTCGGAATAACCCGAAATTTGGTTTACGTACTTTTTATATACGGCATAATCACCCCATCAACTTTCAAAATCTTTTGACACGCAACCAGGGGTATTTTGGTAATTTTGCGGCTGCCCTTGAAATTACAGAATTTCCCTTCTGGTCATTTTCCATAGTTTTTATTTTTTTAAGTTCAATTATTCCTAACTTTCCTAACTAATTTCCCTTCTTTTTATCACTATTACTCTTTTGTAACTTCTAGAGGTTTTGGAAACAACCTTGATTTCTTTCTGAAATCTTTAGGGCCTATTGTAGAAACCCTTTCCAGAAACCATAACGAGTTCCCAAATCATTGTGGGCCTATAACCCGCAGGTTAGCAGCCTTTAAATAGGTTGTCCTGCATCACTCATTCCTTTTTTTTGGTTTGAAATTTTTTTTTCATCTTAGTTGATAGGAATTAGAATAAATCTATGAATTGAAATCCCATAAAAAATCCCAATGATTCTTTATAGGTTCTTGATGATTGGGCTCACATAGTTGTGCTGCACAATCTGCCCTTAGGAAATGATGTCGTAGAAGAATATAGGAAGCCAAAACAGGCCTTGCGGCTTGATTGGATTGTCTAGATTATGTTTGGATTGTGAGGGTTTTTTATTTCTTCAAAATCTACAATGGCTTGCTTGTAGGGGTATTTATGGTATAACTTTTTCATTTTCTCATATATGTAATTTTAGAATCGATTTATTTTAAGTAGAAGTAGTTTTAATCAATGTAGGATTAGGTTAGGAAGTTTAGAGTCTAGCCAAAGTGCAGTCAGGAGTTAGTTTGAGTTAGAAAGGAGTCATTGAGGGTTTAACATTGGTAGGTTAATATAAAGGTATACAGTTGTTTCTTTTCTCAGTAATGAATGGAAAACTCTTTGTTGTTCTACATATTAATTTGGTGCTAATTCCAAATCCCTCTCTTCTTAAAGGTATTGATGCTTTCATGAGCCTCTGGGTGCTAATCTATTTGAGTCTTACAATGTCTCATTAATTTTCACCCCAGGATTAAGAATATCTTGTTTTTTTTTTTTTTTACTTCATTTTATTTTGCTCTCATACCCACTGTTACTTTATCTCATTAAATTACACATTTCCTATTTCAACCACATGGTTAGTTGAGTTTCTTTTGTAGTGTTTTCCTTTCTCTTGATGGTTCCTACCTACATCACTTCACTGGTCTTATCCATGAACAAATACAAAATCTAGCCAAATCTAGCCCTAGAACCACAGGTGTGTGTGTGTGTGTGTGGGGGGGGGGGGTGGAGACCAGAAACAAAATGGAACTCGAAGGGGGATACAAATTCAACCCGGAAAACCATAGTGCTACAGCCACCAACCCAACTGCAAATCCCAACTACGCAAACGGTATCAACTTCCAAGAAGCCTCAAGAAGAGGACATGAAATCCCACCTCCAAATACAAACCCCAACCAAACAAATGGCATCAGTTCTCAACATCTTACAACTAGACCAAACACTCATAATCCGACGAAAACCACAAAAAATACAATTTAGCCTTGCGAACAAAATCTAACAATAAGTTAATTTAGTTTTTTCTCCTTCCCCTCTGAATTCTTTTAACCTAATCATTGATCCCTAATCCAACAATTTCATCACCTTCTTAAAAAACCCTACTAGACTCTCTATCTTTAAGAAACTTTCTTTAAATCCCTTTTGGAGTGTCCTCAATGTCGTTGCATGCCCTTGGGCATGATTTCTTTCTCCATGCTCTGATCCTCCTTGTCAATCCATCAGGAGCTGCAATATTTTCTCTTGTTCTGCATGTTATCTCTACCATTTAATCTCTCCTTCAAGTTTCTTAAAGGACTAGCAAATTATCACTGCAAGAAAGAACCAATCTATCTTTTTTTTTCTTACATATCTTGATCACATGATTTTCAATTTTTCTAAATAGTTGTTGGCTTCAACTTCTAGGGTTTCATTTAGATACTTCTCTTTCTCACTTATTGAAGAAGATCCAAGATATTCTGATTTGGAGCATTCAGTATCCCCATGTGTTTCTGGTTTATCTTTTGGATTTGATCAACCACCCTAAACTCCTGTAAGTGCGCCTTCATCGCCATCTTGTCAACATCCACAATGGTTTCTTCTACCTGAATTACTTCAGAATCTTTAGATCTCTCCTTAATAGTCCTTGCTATTGGGACGGTCTCAATAATGAATTTGGGAGTTTGATTAGAGCAGGAAGGCCTGCCACAGGAGGAATAGGTAAAGGTTCCACTAAGTTTTTGAAAGCTCAATGTATTTGCTCCTTGATTTGAAAACTCTCCTCGACAGAATGTAGATGAACAAATTTTTGAGGCTGAAGTGTATTCTCACTGAAACCCAAAACCTGTGTTGCACCACCGATTTTCCCTTAAGAGCTCCAGGAACGTTAAATAGAAAACCAAATGTTATGGACAATCAGCTCATGCAACACTCATTTGAACGAAGCCACTGGCATGATTAGAGTTTCCCATCAAAGATGTCTATCAAGAGCAACCCGTGTCCCCAGATAGAGGGCTTCAATGATCTAATTTATTTTTGCTGGCCTTTTGAGGCTCTCTATCGTTGAATTCGGACATCTCTCTCACCAAAAGTGCCTGGTTCACCTGATTGATGGGCCTGCTTCATAAAGCACTATCTAATACCCAGCAAACTGTTGGTTCTAAAGTCCAACTAACGCAGTGCCCATGAACCAAGCCTTTATATTTATTGGTCCTCTTACAAACTTGACCAAAGCCCCCTTGAAACGGGTGGGTCCAATGTATGCAAGGACGATAAATGCTATGTCTCCATCTAAGTCCCATATTTTTACAGGATATTAAGGGGTAACAACATTCTTTTATTAAAATGGGGCAAAAATGCCCTCTAGCCTGCCTGGCAACATTTAAATATTGATTTGGAAATTGAAATTCAAAGTACTGGATGGTGAGACCTCCTTTTGGGATACAGAGGCAATCCACGGTCTGGATCCAATAATCTGTTAGTGGTTCTAGTTGCCTTGCAACCACTGGCTGCTACAGGTTCATCAAACTGTGAACCCATATCTGAGTTTCCGGATTTTTTTTTATTATCCGGTTCGAAGAATTTGATGGGTTTCTCTCCAATTGAGGGCTGGACTTCTCATTGCCACTCTGCGTGATATTAAGGGCTCCTCATAGTAGATATGAGATTGATCGTAACACTCACAGAGGACACAACCTTCACCATTTTAGCCGTAAAGGCAACAATCCAATTTTCAGAGTTAGATCATTAGGGGTCTGCTAAGGTGATCTGCTCCACATGTGAATACAACCAACTTCAAGGTTGGGCTAAGTTAATGATGAACATGTCAGTGAAGCCCTCCCACACTTCCCCTATGGTCCTATAGCCATGAACATTGGTCTGCACCAATCTTGAAGGAGCACTCTGAATGCTTTGATCCACCACTTAGTCACTTATTAGGTTGGTGACAAGGGGTTCCACCAGTCCAGTCTTTAGTTCAAGCCGTTAAACAATCTCCTACTGTCCTCAAGCATATAGATAGCTTCCATCTTAGAGGGAAAAACAAACAACAAGAGATCATCCCTAAACTTCTAACTGGCAGGATGTAAGAGATGTTCCAACCCCCAGAAACTCATTCAGTTACTAGTGTTTGATTTCGTTTGGAACGAAATGTCTCACTAGGCAGGAATGATGGAAAGCTTTCTCTATGACCCTTTTAGATGAAATCTGGACTTCCAGCCAGTTGTTGACCCAGGAAATGAAGCATTCCTGTCCTCATTTCTTTATGAAGCATTCCTGTCCTCATTTCTTTAAAAAAAACCTTCATCCAATAAAGTATTGCTGATCCAATGTCCGTATTTAACCTGAGAAAAGTAAATCATTGATCCTACACCCTGCATGTGTTCTATGTGTTGTAATATGTTTGGGGCGTCGAATTCATCAAAAACTATCACCAAGAGCACAACTGTTAAAGTGAAAGAGAAGAAAAATTACAGTTTGCCCGGTCAAAGATATGATCCTTCTGAAGAGAGGGAGCCTATGAGGATATTCTATGAGTCATAATCAAAACAGATATCGTCAAGTGAAATGGCAGAAATTTGGTTTCCGGCGAGTTAGCCTCTACATCAATGCATAAACAAATCATTGTAATCAAACGTAAGTCGTTCGAATTTAGGGGGGATTATGAAAAGAATTTTTGCATCTTGTGTATTACGGAGAGACCCAATGGCTTTTTGTCATTCATTATACTCAACTGGTGTTTCGTGTCTTGGTTTTGCAAAGTGGTGGAATTGGCTTGTCGGTAAGTTGATCCCAGTGTCGTTATCCATTCAAAAGATGACAAGAGTTGTGATCTTATCATCAAGGGGAAAGCTAATGATTTGGGGCCTTTCTTGAAGGTTTTGGTGGTGTACAAAAATGGGTTTGAATGTTCTGTGTTTTTTCCGATTGGGAAGGAGGCTTTTGGCTGGGTTAATGTCGTGTATATTCTCCGCCATTCGTTTTGCGATGCCTATCAAACCCCAGCGATCTCTTCAATTCCTTGTTTGTCGTTTTTCTTGTCGTTGGGAGGGTGTGCATCGATCGGTTTGATTCTTGGGATGTTGGATAAACCCCTGTGGGGTATGGAGGTTGTTTTTAACAATATGGAGTGGTCGATCCATACTGGGAGATTTTCTCATGTCTGTGATGATGAGGTGCGGTCTAGGGCTCTGGTCTACGTGCGTCGGTGTCTGATGGTCGAGTGGAACGAAATTGCGTTGGGAACAAAATTGCTCGTGTCTTGGGATGTTGCTTACGTGGATTTCGGTCAATGGGGATGTGGCAATCTTTTTTCTGTGATTCGTTGGAGATTTGTAATCAGTTGTGCAAGTGGGGTGGGGATTTGGTTTCTTTAGATGAATTTTGTTTCTCTTTTTGGAATCCTGATTGTTTTGGTCTTCGGGCCGATTCCCTGTGTAAGCATGGATGGATCAGACTCTAGGATGTGTCCATGAACTTGTGGTCGATGGAGTTTTTCCAAGTGGTGGGGAAATATAGTGGGGGATGGAGATTGATTCATCTTCGTTTGCTAGCATGCGGGGAACTCTGGTGGGCTTATCTTGAGGTAGATGAGAGAAGCCTATCTTGTATCCCTCGCATAATTTGGGTGGTGGATAAAGGATGGTGCTTTTCGGTGGCGGTTACGATTGACGGGTTTCGGATGTTAAGCTGTTTGTTTCTCTTGATGGAGTTTGGTCGGCCAATCTGAAGTCCCGTTTGGTGGTGTGCTTGCCGCCAAGAAGTGTCGGTGGGGGTCCATTGTCGGGATGTTCAAAAATTTTGAAACCTAGTCTGTGTTGTCTAATCACTCGAGGTTGATGTTGTAAGGGGCCCTGCAGGCGCTGTCGCCGTTGATGCTGTGGTTGTAGCTGACATTGGTCTTTCTCCCTTTGGCTTGCTGTGTGAGGGATGCAACCTATTTTCCAGATTTGGGGTGGCCGACACGGTTAGTGAAAATGCTTTTACTTTTCGTCAGGTAGCTCCTATTTGGGAAGGTCATTCTGAATGGGACACTCAAGGGGCTTTTATTGCGCACCCGGGTCAACCATCTGAAACATTGTGGGACAAAGGGCGGCCTACTCGAAACTAGTGGTATCATGGCCCAACCGATGCCATCTATATCTCTAATCGGTTTGGTCAGTTTGAAACTGATGTTGGGCCGAGCACTATTCTGTCTCCAAATCCTGCCCAAGTCCTTCTGACTTCTAAACAACAGTTGGACCGGGGGCCCAATCCTGTGTGTGAGTTTGGAGTTTGGACTGCCTAGTTGTGGTTGATTTATGAAGTGGGTTCCTAAGGCTCGGCCTATCCCTATTGAAAGTTTGGGTGTGGACTAGGCCCAGGTTAGTAAAGGGGCTTCGTCTTCACTTCCTCTTGATAAGGAGGAGCTGTGGCTTTCTTCTTCTCTTGTTCAGGGGTTAAGCGTTGTTCCTACTCACACTGTTAGGTAGCAAGATGTTTTGCAGACTGAGATTTTGGCGGTTAGTTTTGAGGTGTTGATGGCTGGTAGTGAGGTGGGATTTGTGGTTAAGCAATGTTCTTACTTGCATTGTTCGATTGATCTTTCAGCGAGGGAATGGTTGTCTGATTCGATGGTGCTGGGTGCCGATTTTCTAGGGATGATTCAACTGTAGTGGTTGCAGTGGAGAGGGATAATGGCGATTTACTAAAGGGTCTTTGTTCGAATGGGTCTGGTGATCCTTGTGCCAAGTCCGATTGTTTGTGGGTTTCAGAGTCTATGATCTCGAATAAGATAAAGGCTTCTTTTGGGTCTCTGAACAGGGGCCGTTAACTTGATGGTGGGAAGTCGTCCGTTTGCAGGCCTCACCATTCTGATGGTGCTTCTTGGGTTGTGGATATGGGTGATCCTGGGATTTTGGGTAGGGGAAAGACGCTGCCAATTTGTGTTGGCCTACATCTTTGCATGATGTGAATTCCCTTGGATTCCTCCGTAACTTCTCGCCTTGTCAAGGTACACCATTTCTGGTATCCAATCTCCATCCTTTTCTTCTATCAACTCTTGATTTATGCAGAGATCAGAGTAGATTTGTCCAGGTGGAGAATTTTCTCTAGGATTTGGTTGTGGTTCCTTGGGATCCTTCTGTTGGGGGTGGGGTTGTGAGGAATCTCATGGGGTCTTGGAAAATATGAATATAGGGGTGATTGGGAATGCATTGGATGTAAATCCTTTGGATTTGGTTGAGAGGGAGGGTGTTGGTAATGAGTGTTCAGTGTAGGGATCTCGATTTGGTGAGTGCTGCCAATGAGGGGGTCTATACTCTAGGTAGGCCTTATGGGGAGGATCATTGTCTCTTTATCAAGGGCATTGAGGATCGTAATGAGGAGGTGTTATTGGAATGGATGGTGAACAAACTTCGGGATTTTGGTTCTTTTTTGGGATTATCTGATGATGATTGTGAGAAGGAGGTCATGGATTTGTTTAGATTGATTGAATTAAAAAGCAGGAAGGGACAAGGAGGGTGTGTGACTACCGCAATGAATAAACATTTAAAAAATGAACTAAAAAAATTAGAAAGTAGTGTCAATTATGATCAGAATGTGACCCGTGTGGGTGTGGATGGAGTGCAGAAGGATGAGGGTGTCATTTTTTTGTAATCAATGGATTTAAAAATCCTTTCCTGGAACATTCGTGGAATGAGGAATAAAGATGAGATTGGCTATCAATCAATGTATCCGTCATGCTAAGCCTGATATCGTTTGTTTGCAGCAGACTAAGTCTCGGTGATGCCTGACTTGTTTGTGGAGAGGTGTGGGGTTGTAGGACTTTTGCTTGGGTCGCACTCCCTTCCTTAGGCTTCTCAGGAGGTATCCTTCTTATTTGGGATGATAGTAAGATTAAGGTTCTGGAGCATGAAATCGGAGCCTATTCGGTGTCCATTAGGTGTAAATTGAGATTGTTTGATGAGGATTGGGTCTTTGTGGGGGTTTATGGGCCCCTGAGGAGAAGGGATGTGGAGGATTTTCTAGTTGAATTGGATGACATTGAGGGCTGTTGGGATTTACCTTCATGTATTGGGGTGGGGGGGAACTTTAACCTGGTGAGATATCATTTGGAAAGAAAGGGTGAGGGGTAGGGAGATGCCTCTATGGACATGTTTGGGGAGTTTATTGGAAGCTGGAATCTAATTGGTAGTCCTCTAAAAGGTTAAAAGGGGCTACATTTACTTGGTCCAACTTTCAAGATTAAGCTTGATCGATTCTTGTTTTGTATCGAGTGGGAGGACTTATTTCCTGATTGGTCTCAAGTGGCTTTGCCTAGAAATATTTTAGACCATAATCCTGTCGTGCTGGAGCTGAATAGCCTTTTGGGGGTCCGATCCCTTATTCAAGGAGATGTGGTTCCTTGAACCTGATTTCCTTGAGGTGGTGGAAAGAGAGTGGAACCAGGTGGCTTATTCTGGTAATCCGAGTAGGATTTTTTGCTCTTAAATTAAAAGCTCTTAAGTGCTTCTTGAGAAGGTGGAAGAGGAATTCGGATTTTCTATGGAGATGTGTTGTAACTTGTAAGAAGATTAAAGAGTTGAATTTAGTGGAAGAAGTGAGTTCTTTGTCCATGGAGGAAAGAGTCAAGCGTGATTGTATGAGAAAGGAGTCTCTTATTAGCCATTAAGGAGATGTTTTGGCATCAACAATTTAGAATTCAGTGGCTCAAGGAAGGGGACCGCAATACCAAATTCTTTCATAAATTGGCCTCTTCCTATAAGAGTGCCCACAACATTCTGGGTTTGACGATTAATGGTGTTTGGTCCCAAGATCAAGGGGAAATCTGGTTTAAGGTGGAAGCGTTCTATGTTTATCTTTACAAGGATGATAATTTTGTTAGACTGTTGCTTGGTGGGATGGAGTTTGATCGCATTTCAACTAATGAGAAGAGTATGGTGGAATGTCTGTTTTCGGATGAGGAGGTTTGGATGGTTATGTCGAAGATGAAAGGGGATAAGGTGCTTGGCCTGGATGGATTCACTATTTCATTTTTCCAAAAATGCTTGGACATTATCAAAGGGCATTCGATGAAGGTGTTTAAGGAGTTCTATGATCATCTGAATAATACTTTTATTACTTTGATCCCTAAGATGCATAATGCCATGGAATTGAAAGACTATCGCTCCATCAGTCTGCTTAGTGGTGTTTATAAGATCATATCTAAGACATTGACTTCGATATTGAAATTAGTCATGAATGACATAATTGTTCAGCCTCAAAGTGCATTTATCCAAGGTAGGAAAATCTTTGACAGTGTTCTCATTGCTAATGAGTGTGTTGAGGATAGAAGGCTTCAGGTAAAAATGGGTTGATTGGTAAGCTTGACTTGGAGATGTCTATGATCATGTTAACTGTAATTTTTTGGATTATGTTTTGGATATGATGGGTTTTAGGGTTAAGTGGAGAAGTTGGATTTTCTATTTCATTAGATTGGTAAAATTTTCGATTATGGTGAATGATAGTTTGGTGGGTTTTTTTTTTTTATTGATAAAGTAAGGATTTTATTGATGACTGAGAAGCATGATGGGTACAACTCAACATGGGGCTAAAAGGCACCCCATCAACTGAACACAAAACTATCCCAATCGAAATAAAAAGCATGGAATTTGACCCCCTTCATCATAGGAAGGTGAGAACTCCAATAGTACAAAGTGGAAATCACTCTCTTCGGGAGCCTAAAGTTGTCCACCCACCCCTGCTAAAAAACACGGGCATTTCACTCTAGCCAAAGAGTCCAACATAGCATGCCCGGGAAACTGTACCAAACCCATTTCCCACAAGGAGTTAGGTCAGAGGTCTTAGTGTTGCACCACATTAACAAGAAATCCTCCATAGTCCTTGGCATGACCTAGCTACGACCAAATCTTTACAAGAAAAAATTCCAAACCCCCTAAGAGACTTGGCAGTGAAGAAAAAGATGTCTAGCATTGTCTCTATAGTAAAGACTACATCTTTTTGCCATGTTAAAGCCTCTCGCTTTGAGCTTATCCACGGTGAGCTCTTTTTCCAGAGTTATCAACCATAAAAGAAAGACTACTTTTGAGGGGAGCTTGGAATGCCACATCACCCTAGCATTTGGAAAAGTAAAGGCATCTGTCATAAGACACTTATAAGCGTCTTTCACCACATACATCCCATTGTTGATATAGAGTCAGATTTAGACATCCTCCTCCTCGGGTTTGCCTATCCCTGATCCTTTAAGCTTGAGTAAAAGAGAGATGGCCGAATCGATTTCCCAATTGTTGAGATTGCGCCTAAGACCGAGGTCCAAGCATTAATTGAATCACGATCAACCCTGTGGTCTAGCACTGAGCCTTCTTTCTTGTTTGCTAGAGAAAAGATATGAGGGACGTCCAAGGGGAGAGGGGTGTGCTCCGACCAGATATCATGCTAGAACTGAACCGAGGATCCACCTATCTTAAAGCCGACTTGATCTTTAAACCAAGGGAAGTTCCTCATAATCCCTTTCCAAACCCCAACACCAAAAGAGCTGAGAGCAGGCCCGCTATTCCGATTTGAGTTATGAGAACCAAATTTAGCTGAAATCACTCTTCTTTAAAGAGCTTCTTTTTCGATGCCAAATCTCCATAGCCATTTTGAGAGGAGGGCTGTATTCATTTGCTTGAGGGAAAGGATCCTCAAACCTCCTTGAAAAGTGGGTTTACATATCAAACTCCATCGAACCAGTAGGAATTTGTGGGAGTCATTATGATCGTTCCATAGAAAATTCCTCCTAGCAGAATCGATCCATTTCACAACAACCTTGGGATCGAGAAAAGGGATAGGTAATAGTTCGGAATACTAGAGAGCACACTCTTGATTAACTTGACTTCCCTCCCTTGGATAAATATCAACCTTTCCAGCTAGATAGCTTCTTCTCCACCCTCTCAATCACTAGCTCCCAAAGGTGAGATGAGGAGTATTTGGCTCCAAGGGGAAGCCCAAGGTAGGTGCTTGACAGCTGGGACACAACAACCCATTAAATTGTTAGGTTGCTGATTTGAGGAATATTGTCTACTGCCATCATTCTTGTCTTTTGCAAGTTGACCTTTAGACCAGAGACCACCTCAAAAGGCAGAAGGATGGCACAAGGGTTGTGAATCTACTCTTTTGAGGCCTACAATAAGAAAAGGGAATCATTTGCGTATTGGATCAACGAGACTGAAGGGCCAATCCGACCAAAGTTGCAACCCTGAATGAGACCCACCGACTCAGCCCTGTTCACTAAACGGCCTAAGACTTCCATCACAATATTGAAAAGAAAAGGAGATTACGGATCGCCCTGATGTAACCCCTGCTACCATTGAAATGACTCAGAGAGGAGCCGTTCACTAGCACTAGGAAGCCGTGGAATAGCACACTTTCATCCTGTTGCACCAGGTACGACCAAAACCCATATTTAACAAAATGTCTTCCAAACACCTCCAGTTAATGTGATCATAAGCTTTTTCTATATCCACATGGCAAACTATTCCCACATGGCCACCTTTCATCCATGTATCAATGCACTCATTTGCCATCAAAGAGCAGTCGAGGATCTGGTGCCCCCTAACAAAAGCAATTTGTCTAGGGGAAATAATGTAGTCCACGACCTCTTCCATCCACCTTGCCAGAGTTTTGGCAAGAATTTTGTATATGCTGCCCAAAAGACTTATAGGACAGAAATCGCTAAGCTCCATTGTCTCTTTCTTCTTAGGAATTAGGGCGATGAAAGTCGAGTTCAGGCTTCTGCACAGAGAGGCCTTGTTATGAAATTCTTCCATTGTTTTAATGATTTTTGACTTCACCACGGGCCAAAAAACTTTAAAGAACTTTATAGGGAGAATCCATCAGGACCTGGGGCTTTATCCTCTGAGAGGCTACGAATGGCTTCCAGAATCTCTTGTTCCAAGAAAGGCTGCTCTAACCAACAAATATTGGCCATTTTATGAAAGAATTTTGTATTTGCATCCCCTTCTTTTAACTGAGATACCTTTGCCTTTTGACACCAAGATTGTTCCTCCATCTTTAATCACCGCAAGTACTCACTTTGCATCTCCTCCCTTATGGCCTTTTCCTTTGGAGATAAGCTATCTTGCAGCTCTTTCTTGTCCAAATCAACAACTTTTTTGAGACAAGATAGTTTTCGTTCCTCCACGTTCCCGAGTGACTCCTTGTTCCACCTCTTAATAAGAGCCTTGAGATCTTTAAGCTTTTGGTCCAAGTAGTAACTCGCCGTTCCTTCCACCTGCAGCCCCTCCCACCAAGTACTCACTTGCTCCTTGAAACCTTCAACTTCCAACCACATTAACTTGAACTTGAAAGGGGAGGGGCCACAGTCTCTCTGGTCGTGGGGAAGGAGGATCAGGCAGTGGTCCGAAGTAGAATTAGGGATAGCGAGCTGAGAGGCTTGATCGAAGTGCTCCTCCCAATCTGGTGAAACCAGGAACCTGTCAATTCAGCTCATTGAGGGCTTCTCTTGCCTACTTGACCAAGTAAAAGTGCCCCTCACAAGAGGGTAGTCCACTAAACACTGGTCTGAAATGAAGTCACCAAAGAGCCTCATTTGGTTGGAACAGTAGTAAGCCCTTTTCTTTTCTGATGGAAATCTAACCACGTTGAAGTCACTGCCTATGCACCAAGGACCACTGCATGCTCTTCTGATTTCGGTGAGCTCATTAAGAAAACCCTTCCTGAGCGACACATCATTAGGACCGTAAACTCCTGTAAAAATCCCAATTAAAATCGTCTTACTCGCTTTTGCACCAAATGGAGATTGAGAAGTCGTTAATCCTGGATTCCAAGACCTCCAAAGCCCCTTTGTTCCACACAATTAGCATCCCCCCTGCCCTATTCACAACATCCTTATGGACTTAGTCTCAATTTTTTCTACCCCACAGATCCTTAGCCTCAGCCATACCAAAAGACTCTTTAGTTTCTTGCAAAACTAGAAGATCCACCTTCTACCGAGTGCACACATACTTAATGCAAAGCTTTCGATCCCCGTCCCCGAGAGCTCTAACATTCTAGTAGAGTATGGACATCTTCATGATTAAAGTTGGTGATAGGTAAGCTACGACCCCTACCCCTACAAACACTTCCCCTATGCCAGTTTTTGTTCCTATTCCCCTCTCCAGACCCCTTGTAGTTAACTGAAGATTTGAGCTTCTGTATCTCCTTGGCTTGCCTTCTTTTGGGAGAGACTTGTGGGGTGGCGATACGTCTCCAAGAGTTTTGATTACGATGCCTCTCTATTTCCTTGAAAATTTCTTTGAGTTTGTAGTCGATCCCTTCCAGAGAGACCCTCATCTTACTGCCAACTTCGATGACTCTCTTTACGACCCAATCTGATGAAGATGGAGGGGGTAACATCATAATGGGCTCTGACCCTTCCTTTACCTAACCGGCTCCCTGGTCCCATTCAACCAGATCCCTCTAGTAAGCCTCCTCAATGGTCCTGTCGTTAAGCTCTGAGACTTCAAATAAGCCTTCTCCCTCTCAATTTGATCTCCATAGGAAGATCCCCCTAGTTTATTTAGAGAAGCCCTCCACAATGACTCCCCCTTTGCTAGACCCGAAAGAAAAATCTTGGTCGAAGTGTTCGACAGTATGGAGTTTGCCTCAGACATATCTCTCACCGGAGTGGAGCATCTAAACCCTCCACCATTACGAAAGATACCTAGACCCTTAAATTTTGAATTGCTGGATGCTAGCACCTGTGCCTTGCTCTTACCTTTTTTGTCTTGATCAGGTGCTGGAGCGACTGTCCTCTTGCATTTCCTACCCTTCAGAAATCAAATGACTTCATCCTTTGTTATTCTTGTGCCTCTTGACTCTATGGTCGTATTTCTCTTTTGGACGGAGAGCCACATCGTCCCCTTCGCTTCTCCCCCCCTCTTGACAAGCTCTAACCAAAGATGGAGACTTCGATAAGTCAAAAATAAAAGGGGATTTGGATGGGCCTTGGCGACCACAATGATCGTTGGGCCGAGAAGTCCTGGACATGGACATGAATTGTTGCCGACCCTGAGATTGGCCCTTGGGCATTGGCCTGCGGCCCACAATGAAAGCAGCTCATAACCCTTCTTAAGCCTGTTAGACTTAGGTCCCACTAGTCTGTTGAGGTGGGACTGGTTCGACCCTCTAACTGGCTTACTCCTAGCCATAATCGGTTTGGACATGAGAGACCGGTCGGGCCTTTTCCTTCGGGGCATATATTGTCTTCCTCTGTACAAACTTTCAAAATCCATTTTCCTTTTTCGGCCATCCTTCTCTTCCTTTCGTCTCTCCTACGTTTACTCCTTTCAATGATCTTCCAATCCCCTTCTTCATTCCTCCTGCCATCTTCCTATATCAGAGAGTGTTCCTGCACTTGGCCAGACCTTTTTGCCACGTGTCGGCCCTGGGTATGTCTGTTAGCTCTGCCCAGACCTCCCCTGTCAGTGTCGTACGAGGGATGGAGGATGACTTCTTTCAAATTTTCTGGCGACCGGAAACAACTCCTGTCCGAAATTTTCCATTGGCTCCCCTTTTTTATGGTATCATTCTTAGCAAAATGTCTACTGCTGTGTTTGAGCTTCGTTATCTTCGGGAGGCTTTCCTTCTAAACTGGAAGCTTGAAAGTTTGACTGCTGTTGTGTATGGCAACGGTGGTCAGGCAGATTAATGGATTATGCACTCGCAACCTAACCCATTCTAGAGACGCATACTCAGCCGGGTTGCATGCATAGACCCCCCACAGGTTTCTTCGATTGCCTCCAGGACCGAAGGAGTCCACAAGTGAGCTGGTAGTCCAAACACCCTCACCCACCCCCCTTTGGCTACTGGGTCTTAACCATGGCATCCTGCACGAGGGACCTAGACATCCAATAAGAGCTTGCATGTACCCCAGTTCTTTTTCCCCTGTTTTAGAACACGATCAACCTCCACCTTTGAGGGTAGGATGAATAGAAAGAGAGAGTTTGGAAGTCTCCTCACACTCACTTCCCCTGAGATATTCCAGATCTTCTTTCCCTAGGCTGCAAGAAAATTGGTTCTCGGCACCTCCCCTTTGATGCAAGCCAGTAAACAACACTCCATCCTCTTTACCTTTTTGGCCGTGTCCTCCTTGTCTATCAGAATGGTTTTCTCATCATTAATCACCTTAATCTCCACTCGCAACACATGGGAGTTGCAATCTCCCGTACAGCTTGCTTGAATGTCTTCTTCTGATATTTTCCCACTTTCTCCACAATGTTAGAGTTCACCTTATTGTGCCTAAATACCTTAAACTGACTACAATCCTTCTCCACCCAAGGTGGACCTGGCTTGCGAAACCCCATCACCTTTGTTGGCAATCTCTCATCAACACTGGCATTCATTGCTTCTCTCCTCTGGCATTCTATGTGTTAAAACAAAAACAAAGAATGTTTGGTCTTCAGTTGCTTCGAAGGGCCTTACGCTGGTTTTGAAATGATCATGAAGGGGTCTTCATTTCGGGTTTTTTAGTGGGGTCGGGGGGTGTTAGGATCTTTCATTTGCAGTTTGCCGATGATACCATGATATTTTGTGACACGGATGTGAGACAGGTTTTTTAGGGTGTCTTCTTCGCTTTTTTGAAGCAGTGTTGGGTTTGAACATAAACTTCCCCAAAAGTTTATTGTATCAAGTAGGGGATATTCTAGATATGGATCAGTTGGTGTGGATTTTGGGTTGTAGAATTGGCTCTTTGCCTTTGACGTATCTGGGTCTTCCATTGGGTGCTAGTTATAACTTGTAAGTCCAAGTCGGTTTGGGAGCTAGTAATTGAGAGAATTGGGTTTTACCTTGAGGCTTGGAAAGCCTCCCTCTTATCTAAGGGTGGCAGATTGACTTTGTTGAAGTCTAGTTTGGTCTCCATCCTAAACTACTTCTTGTTTCTCTTTACCATTCCGGCGTTGGTGGCTAATAGGATTATGAGTCCAAGTTCCGTAATTTTCTATGGAATGACTCAGATAGTCATCACCATTATCATCTTATTGATTGGAGGTCTATCTATAGGCCTCTATGTTTTGGGGGGTTGGGGATTAGATCGATTAAGAGTCATAATAGGGCTTTGTTAGGTAAGTGGCTTTGGAGATTTGGGGTGGAAAGAGAGAGCTTTTGGCGTAAAGTCGTGGTGTTGATTTGGGTTGGTCTCGGAGTGGGAAAGTAAGGGGATGCAGGGGAAATATGGGTGTGGGATTTGGAAGTCCATTTAGAAGGTGAACTATATATTTTGGAAATTTATTCATTTCAAAGTGGGGTCCGGTAGAGAGATAAGATTTTGGGAGGATAGGTGGGTTGGTGTGTATCCTCTTAAGGAGTCTTTTAGGTCTATGTATGCTACTGCTTTGGATCCCTTAGCTACATTGGTTGATTCTTTTGATGCTTTGGGAAATGTTTGGATTCTTAGACTCCGTAGAAATTTGAATGATTAGGAGATGGGGGAGCTTGCTGGGCTGCTTAGGGTGGTGGATGGCATTAAGCTAGATCATGCTCTCCATGATGGTTGGGAGTGGATCATCTCCTCCGAAGGTTGGTTCACCCCTAAGTCTCTTTATATGGAGCTGGATATTGATAGGTCTTTCTTTCCCCATGAAAGTGTTTGGATTTGTGGTATTCCCTCAAAAGTTTCGTTTTCTTTGGTCTGCATACTTGGATAAAATTCTCACCCTATATAATCTTCAAAGTAGAGGATGGAATTTGACAAACAAATGTGTTTTGTGTTTGAAGGAGGAAGAATCAGTGAACCATTTTCTTTTGCACTGTGATATGGCTGTTATGGTTTGAGGTTTCTTTCTCTAACACCTTAAGATCTCTTGGATTTTCCCTAACCACTTTCATGAGTTGATTTTAGGATGGTGGATCCGGGACTGGGATGTTTTACCTGCTATCATCTGGGTAGCGCTGTCGAGGGCCATTTGTTCGGGCCTTTGGCACGGAAAGGAGTGAGAGAATCTTTGATGACAATTCGAGGAGTAAGGTGGAGTTGCTTTTGGCCATTTATCGACGCCTGTTTGATTGGTGCTCGATTAGGGAGGAGTTTGTTGAAGGGGAGTGGTATTCTTTATGGTGTGAGGAGTTGTA
>JAOXJP010238326.1:0-23569 GCA_025762735.1 Platanus orientalis | reverse complement strand
ATCCCTTCTTCTCTTTTATTATTTTCTTAATTTTTAAGGTTTTAGTCTTTTATTTCCATGGTTTGTATTGAGAAGATGATGGGCTAAAGGCTAGACCAAGGTTAGAGGTGAAATTTAGTCATTTGTAATTTTATTTTGAATTTTAATGCAATATTTATTTTGTTGGATGTTTTATTTTCTTTTTGTTAAATTTTATAAACTCTCTTTGATTTATCGTTAACTCTGGGTATAGTAAATACGTAGAAAGTCCTTGTGACTTGTTAACAAATAACATAATTGTTCCAAACATTCAATTATGCAATTATTTATTGTGTTTTAATGGTGTAATCTTCCGATTAGGTTGAATCTTTATCGATTCTAACCATGATAATTTGATCCAAAATAAGTTACAAGTTATTAAATGGATCTCTAAAGCCTTAGGTCCATTTAATATAGTTTTCATATTTTTATATTATTACTACTCTATACTACGGTGTGAAAACCTGAATCAGATCTCTTTTATTTTTTATTTTTTTCTCTCATTTGTAATCTTTGTTTTTATTTCACAAGTCAATCTTTGTGGATTCGATCTTGTAATATACTACAAAAACTTGCATACTTGCAAATAAAACTACCATAAATTTTTGGTTCATTAAGTTGGATCATTAGTTTAGGCGTAACATAAAACCAGTTATTGGTTTAGGTTTTTAACAAACTTTATGGAACCAACCCAAACATTATCTAGAGTCCCTCAATGGACCCTATTTGCCATTTCAGACCTTTCAAACTCAAAATTCGAGAATTTTTGTAAGAAAGGATTAAGTCCTTGTCAAACCATATAATGGTGAAGACAATAATGATCTGAATATGAGTGATTTCTTCTATACTCTCAATATCCCAATATTCGTATGTGGATGTACTATAAGAGGCTAAAGACTTTAAAGGATCTATTAAAAAAGTATCTTTTGAGACCTTATTGCATGCCTTACCGATATCAGTAATTGAGAAGGGATAAGATGAAAGACAATTATGGTAAGTCTTTTTCTCATGGAAAGATTTTCCTTGTGCTTGTGGTTAATTTTCTCGACCCGTTCTCCAAGGATGTTAGGTGATAGTATGAGTGTCACCTGAACTCCATCTTCTTTTCTTGTATTGTTGGAATTATCTCTGGTTTTCGGTGCAAAGACTACTCCTTACCTACAATCAATTCTAGTTGATGACCATGCTTTGATTCTCCATATAGAAGATGCTTTTCATCAGTGAATCGGTTGAGGAAATCACTAGCTTGTTGCTCCTTCTCATTGTTAAAACTCCAGTGGTTTGCAATCTTGTGAGTGGGAGACGATCCATGAAGGTAGTGACCATAACCATTCATGTCTTACAACTTCACAATATTGTAGCCTTCCATCTTTGTTGTCACAAGATCTTCACATTCTTTTTCGGCATGCCCCATCTTTCCACAAAAATAACAGAAATTTGGCATATTTTCATACTTAAATATAAAAGTAATATATATATCCTTTTATCAAAGGAGGAGAGTATGTTTAAGTGACTTGGAAATGGAAGCCTTAACTGCTCCTTGTTTAATGTTTTCTTTAGTGTGTTTTCAAAATGTTTCAAAATCTCTTTTAGGAATAGTTCCACATCAAAAATTTTGGTTTTCTAAATGCAGTATATAAGAAACCGCATTCCCTCATCTTGTGTATTTTGAGAGAGCCTTCTCTCTCTTGGCTTGCTATGGTGTAGCAAGGTGCATGGCACCTTTTGCACACTCACACGTGCATGGGTATGGGCAAGGGCAAGGGCTTGGGCTCAAGGGTGCTTGAAGAGAACTTTGCACTTCACATGTATGCATCATTGTGAGTCACATTAGGGTTGCAAGATTCTTTTTCAATGTCTCAAATGGGTTTTTGTGGAACCGGGTTAGTTGTGGCAAAAAAGGTTCATACTTGGACTGGCACATAGCTGACCTTGCGTGTGACCGAACTAGAGACAAGTGGTGCAACTGATTGTGCACAACTAAACCTGAGGCAAGCCATGACTAAACCATGCGTGTCTACATGGAGTACGACTAAGCATAGTCACTCGAGTTCACCAAAGGGTGGTGCGCAATTGTGTCCAATCACCCCAATACACCAAAGGATGGTTTGCAACTGACTACAGTTGTCATGAGTTGGGCTCAGTCGTGATGGCCCAAAATGACACAAAGTTTTGTGCGCTACAAGGAAAGCCTATACTGTAATTGACAAAGGTCCAATCACCCATACCTTAGCTGATTGATGTCCACCTGAATATGGATGCATGTCCTAGGTGGTAGAGGGGCCATTATAAAAGGCCAAAATGGGCTAAACCCATTCATTCACTGGATGGCAAAGAAGGTGAAGGAAAGGAGCCCGAGAAGAAGAAAGGAGGAGAAAGGAGAAGGGAAGAAGAAGGAGAAGACCTAATGGTTAAGGGGTTGCCTACCCACAACTGAGCTTCTCTCTCTCTTTCTCTTTTTGTCCTTGGACCTAGTTTGTAACCACTGGGACTTGCTGTTCTTGTGGGAGGTAATAGCTTGAGTCCATGGGTTCAAACCTTCCATGGCAACAATGGTTCTTTGAAAATGACATTGTGTTGGAGGTCCATGTCTTTGTGACTTAGCTTTGACATGTGATGTTCATCTTCCTAAAGGGAAACTCTACAAAAAATTTCATAAAATTTGGATATGTTTTGTCAATTGTTTTGGGCACACTAGATCATGAAGGTTAATAAGTTTGTATGGGAGGTATCGTGGTCTCTCTAGGGAGTGTACCTTGTTAAGAGACAAGACTTGGTCTAAGGTTGGTTGTATCCCGAGGTTATCTAGGCACACGGTCCCTTGAACAGAAAGTGGGAGGCCTTAACTATCATCAAGAAATGTGATTATGACACCTTTATGCTTCTGATTAATCTAGTAGAACTACATCTGGTTTGATTCCCCTAGAAAGGGGGTATGCAGGTAGCCAATGTAATTCCCTACAATACTCATAAGGGGTAAAATTATAATTTTACCTCATAAAGGTAAAATAGTCTCTTTACATGTTTTATAAAGACCATGGAGTGATTTAGGGACCATTTAGACTAAGTTAAAAGTGTAGAATCCAAGTTGGACCATGAACCTGTCAAATTCCAAAGTTTTCCAAATGCATATTTTGGGTAACTTCACGAGAAAAAATGTACTAGACCTCTATGAATTAGCATGTAAGTCATATATCATTGTAAAGATCTATGAGTCTACTTTCCAATGCATTATACGATATGTAATTACGAGTTTTTTAAAAGAAGCTATGGCAATTCTCCCAAAAGGTGTTTGTACTGACAGATCCACAAATTCAGGGTATCTTTCTAGGCACACATGTACCAATTCATAAATAATTAAAGTTCATGTCATATAAAATTGGAAAGCTCTTGAAGTCTACTTTCCAATGAAATAAACGGTGAGCGATTCTGTTTTATTTTGTATATTCTAACTATGGAATAACTTATTTACTCATAAAAGGAGGAAGGTTTGACATATATAAGAATGTTTTAGATGGAAATTTCCTTCAAACCAAGGATTAGAGGCTTGGGTAAGTAGTTACACAAAATTTACTATTTTTCTTGTTCTTAGGCTCTTAGAAGTCTTGTAATGGTGAAATCTTGAGCCTATGAATGTTTTCTCATGTTTGTGAAACCTTTTTACTAGGATCTTAAAAATCCTACCTCTTATGGTGATTTGTGATGAGATCTTATCAATTTTTGCTAGGATCTTAGAAATCTCTATTTTATACTATGAGAAAAAATGAATTTACATGTTATCTATATGTATATTCTTGAAATAATGATTCTCATATATTGTGAATGTGTGTAAACTAGGATTTTATAACTCTATAGTTTCCATGAAAGATATTGATGTATGATTTACTTAATTTACCATGACTAGTATAATTATTTGAGTTGGTAATGAACATCTCTTAAATATGTTGGTTTAAAATGATACTAGAAGATAACTATGAAGCATGTTGATCTCCATGTAATGATAGTAACATGTTGTGTATAAATTATTTAAGAAACTCTATAGAATGATTCAAATAAGATATGCTTAGAGATAGTGAATGATTATATGACATATATGATTGAATTATTATCTAGACCATTGCTTATGTCATGGGTATATGTTTTAAAATGTTTGAAAATATATGTAGGGTGGTATGACTTCCTTTGTTGATAAGGTTAAATAATGATTTATTCATGTTACACACATTCTTGATCTTGCTAGTATATTTATATCATGTGAATATAGTTGTCTCTTGTATTATGATTGCATAATATGCCAAGTAATGATAAGATAAGATGATATGACTAAGAATAGACAATATTTGAAATGAATGAAGAATAAGAAGAATGAAATGAGATAAGAAAAATAAAGATAAGTGTATAAATAATGAAAGTCACACCATTATGAGATATATGATGACTATTTTTAAATGAGAAGTAAAAATAACTAAGATATAAAGGATAAAAAGCATAATAGCCTTCTCATTGAAGATACAATTCAATGACGAAATATGACAGCCCTCTCATTTGGGATATAAAAAATGGAATGATGACCCTTCCATTTGGGATAAAAACAATGATATAATAGCATTCCCATTTTAGGTATAAAAAATGGAATGATGACCCTTCCATTTGGGGTATAAACAATGGTACATATAATGGCCTTCCCATTTTGGGTATAAACAATGGTATGATGGCCCTCCCCTTTAGGGTATAAACAATAGTATGATGGCTCTTCCTTTTAGAGTATAAATAATGGTATGATGGCCCAGCACCAAAAATGTAAACAATGGTATGATGGCCCTCTCATTTAGCATATAAACAATGGTATGATGGTCATTCCCATTGGGATATAATGCAAAGATATGATGGCCCTTCCCATTGGAGTATAATGCAATGGTATGATGGACCATCTATAGAGTATAGTTTAATGACAACTTTTTCATTGAGAACAGACTTTAATGGTAAAGTATGATGGCCCTTGCCATTGTGGAATAATACAATGTGCCAAGGTCTAAAATAATGTTAAAGGTCTCACTATTGGGAGATGGAAAGTATATAAGAAGATAAGAAAAATTGTAAGAAATGAAACATTGTTAAGAATAAATAAAATTTTCATAAGCCATTTAAAAGAATAAAATGTCAAGATAAAAAATGGAAGTATAAAGGCTTCAAAAGTACTGAAATGATTATAAATTATGTAAGAATAAGTAAAATGATAGTTCTATCATTGGGATATAATTCAATGGTATGATGTAAATAATGACCCTTCTATTAGGGAATGATATAATATATCAAAGAATAAGTAAAAGTCTCACTATTGGGGAAGATAATAAAGTATGATGATAACATTATGAAAGTTCATAAGATATGTAAAAGAAGTGAAACCGTGTTAAGAATGAATGGAAAGTAATAAGAAAAGAAAACGACAAGAAAAAAAAAGGAAAGCATTATAAGTTTTAATGGTAAAGTTATAAATCATGAAAAATATCTAAGGTTTACAAATAGGAAGAAGTTCATAAATTATGTAAGAAAAGAAAGTTTCATAAAAGGAAAAGAGAATACATGAGATATTGAAAATATAAGTCATTAATATGAGTAAGTAAAAAAATATCTAGAAATGAGTAAAATCATATACTCTTTAAAAAGAATATCAAAGCTCCTAAGACGTGTATAAAAAGAAGAAAATGTGACCTTAAGAAAATGATAACTGAATTCTAAAAGGAAAACAATAAAAACTAATTAAAGTGATAAGTGTAATTTGATAAAGTGATAAGTAGTGGAAGAACCTAAGAAATGAAAATGCTAAGAACAATGATAAGTAAGAGAAAATGGATTACGTTGAGTAAGACAAATGGTAAGAGTTTATGAAAACTATAATATAAACAATAAATACTAACTTGTAAGAATAGAAGTTGATCTGTATATATTTAACCATGTCGATTATTTTGTTATAGCTATATTAAAGGTTTAAAAATTATGCATATTTACTTTAAAGTAGTTTATCTATACTTATTCTTGTTAGGAATGTATAAACTATGCATGAAAACCGTTAGAAAATACTTACCAAAATTACACTAATTATCTCTATCATGATATGTTTAAGAATTACTTACCATGTCATTATATATTCATATTGTCATGTTTATCGATATGCACATATAGTAAAAGAATATCATGTATAAATGAAACCATGTATATTGTCATAAGTAGATATTAGAAAAATATCATGTATAAATAAAATCATGTATAATGTCATGCGTAAATATTAAAAGAATGACATATATAAATGGAATCATGTGTATTACCATGCATATTTCCTACGTGATGAACCATGATGATGAGTGTATAGATCTTGTGATAACTAATGGATGATGTATGCACACTAACACATGCCTTCACGCTATAAATTGGTATGTATCATATATAAAGGTATACTTAGTAATTTTATATTGAAAGATTTCTATTTTACCCGTCCAGTTTTGTAGTAGGTTTTGTATATTTATTTATGAGTTGTGGATCTCATTCATCTACACCATTTTTTCAAGTGGTATTTAGTACAAGTATATCGCTTGGAATACCTTAAGGTCGAAAAGAAGGCATGCGACAAATTATTCTCTTTCTTATTAGTTTTAATATTCTTTAAACTCTACATTTTGTATTAAACCTTCATTTTTTGATGTATTAAGTTGATGTACGACTTTTGAAACTTGTAGTTTTATATTTTAGTTGTGATGATGGAGGTTTTAGCTTTTATTGATGATGGGAGGTTAGTAATATGATAATTAGCATGTTTATACGTTATATTTTTATTTCCGCTGCATATCATGGAATATGATTAATATGATATTATTATTTCGTTACACATATTATGTTTAAGGTTAAGTTTTTAAGTAATCTACATGATAAGGTAAATGTAAAAATTTATAAAGATTAGATTATGGATTTTGGATAGCAACGGCTCGGTTTTATACCTAAATAAGGTTATGAAATTTAGAATCGTTATAACATGAGAACGTGAAAACCGATGATACAACCCCAACCTTAATACTCTAAATCCATCATATTATGTTATTGAATTTACTAAATTTGGCAGCTTTTAAAGGTGACATGGCATCTACGATCACTACATGATCCAACAAGCCCAAAAGGCTGTGGAACCAAAGTTAAAGGAATCCAAAGAAGTCCTAGAGTTCCACTGCGCAACAAGCACTAATAAATGATTATTAAAAGACCATAGCCCTTCATGTAATACTTTTTCAAGATCCATTCGATCTTTGAAATAAGCCACAAATAAAGCTTGTTTGAGCTGGTAGACTTCCACCCTTTTACTTGGTTTCCATGAATTCTCCACTTACGTAACCAAAAAAAAAATGATATTTCACAAGTTTATCATATATTAAATGAAATAGGAAACATAAACCTCCATTCTCAGGATGGAAGTTGGAAAACTCCTCGGTAACATCTATACTACAATCCATAGTCATTAATCTTCCCATAAATGCCGATAGTTCTTCAGATATTTCTTCCAAGCGTGCCTTCGGTATACTTCGGAGAGAAGTCAACTATCTTCTTTACCTCGATTGGAAATTTCCATTTGAGGAGATGCATAAGCTTAACAATCACTCAACTTGTACTAAAAAACCATGTATACACATGTACTCTAGGGAGATGGCTTGCACTTTAAACAATGGTTTCCAATGATGCTTAATAGTGTCATCCTGTAGAATTCAACAAAGATACGATACACGTTATGGGATTGTAGAGAAAAACCCACATTATTTCTAAGTTTCCAAACTAGCCTAGTGATGACAGCGATTTTTTGAACATGGTCCTTCCTAACTGATTTTGTTATGGAAAAAGATCTACACCCAATTTGCCTCTCACCTTGTGTCCCCAAATACAAAGGGTAGAGTATATAGGGTTAAAACCGTAGAAATGATTTTCAAATGAAAAAAGTAGGTACCCAAAAAAGGGGATTTGGAAGCAAATACACTTTTCTTTATCATCTTTCAATAGAGATTTTTAATCTTTGGAGTTTGGTTCATTCATGGTTCATGAGTATAGCCTGATTTAGAACTGATGCTATTCAAATCCTCATCTACAATGCAAGTATAAGCCTAGAAGAGATATAGGCTTCTGAGAATGATTTTAATCACCCGTTTGAGGAAGGGTCTTGGGCCTCTTAACAGCCCCATTACTCTCTCCTAACTTTGGCTAGGTACTGCTTTTGAGTTTGGGTGAATTCATAAAATCTCTAATATGCTGCAAAAACAGCAAAGTTAATCAAATTTAATAATCACAAAATAAGGGGTGCATTTTGGGTTCTTTAAGTTGAGATTAAGCCTTACCAATAAACTACCTACATATCCAGTTAAGGGATCGAGTTAGACATTCTGACCAACTAATTTGACACATAGAGCCATCATGATCATATTTCTTAAAGATAATTGAGGCTTCTCAATTGATTGTGCAAGGGATTGTGGTCAAACTAACTTCAAAATACAACCAAGATGGGACTCAACTCCTGATTTTCAACACAGCTTCACTCCTTTACAGAGACGGATAAAACCTCTCATGAAACTGATTGCCAAAGGTTGGGTGTTTCAAAACATGCATAAAAATATTTCCAAATTTGTTCAAGATTTTAACAAGAAATCAGTCCTACGCGTTCTTTAAGTCTCCATCCAAGTTACGAGGACAGCTGAAGTGGTTCTTACAAAGAAAACCCACTTATTTGTCAGTGTGGATTTGGTGTGCCCCCTTAATGAATACATAATGTATATGGGTGGACACATGGTGTCAAAAAAGTGATTTACACCTTTTGGGGGGTGATTTTCACTTTTCAATGCCATATGTCCGCCCTTGTTTATGGGCGGACCGCAGGGCTAATTTGTGACTGCTTAAACACAAGGATACAAGTTGTTTCCACACATGAAAACACACTGATCCAAATTCTATGCAAGGATTCTAGCATTGTCTAACATTGATCAAAAAAGAAAAATAAGAAAGAGGAGAATGGAGGTCTTTAATGGTTTCCTTCTTCCTTTCTCAAGGTTTTTGTATAAGCCACGGTATCTTCTTCTTTTGATTTCTTTAAGTGTGAAAAAATGAGATTTATAACCCATATAGAGAGAAATGATGGGATTATATCCCATCCCTTTCTCACATGCTTGATGGGTCAAGCACCACTAAGTGTCTATTAGTTATGAATTGGGTTTGTCATTTCGCCATGTTTCCATTTTATTCTGCTCATGCCATTACTCGTGGCCTACTTATGGGCTTTGCTCGTGGCAATTGAATTGATTCTGCTCGTGGGCTTAGCTCACTGTCATCGCTGACCATTTAAATAACTCGTGGGCTCAACTCACTTAGTTTTGCTAGTGGATTTGTGGGCTTTGCTCTAGTCATGGATTTTCCCTGTTCGTGAGCTTACCTCAAAGGTGTGCTCGTGGATTTTGACTTCAAATTATTGATCAGGAAGTTGGGCTAGTCATGGATTTTCCCTGTATTGAATTAGGAAGTAGCTGGAGTTGAGCCCAAGAAAAATCACACAATGGAGTAGATTCTTCTTTCATGTGAAATAATAAATGACAGTGATAATTTCTCAGTTGAAGTGGTTCATTTATTAGCATGAGGCCGGTTTAGAGTTCTTGTATTAAGTTTAACCTTACCATCCAAATTTTGTCTTTCTCACATCCTATTGGCTGTTATTTTAGGTCATGTCAACTTCACGATGTGTTCAATTAGGATAATGAGAATCAAGAAGAAGATACACCAACAGTAATAGATCGAAGGTTATGTTCCATAGCCATCATTATAATTTTTTTTTTTTTTTTTTGGGTTTTGGATTGACAGATTAGTTGCCACTTGAGTTTTTGGATGTAACTACTATAGTTACTTGCCATGTCCCAATATATGAAGATCCCTTATATCAAAGAGGTGCATGCTGGTTTGATCTCACAGCCTAGCATTCTTTTTCAGAGATTCCAATCGGCATCTCTTTATGAAGAATTGATTACAATTCAATATGATCATTACAATAAAATCTACTGCAATGCGAAATTCGGCAACATCGAAAGAAGGTGGGTTACAAAATGGATGACTTAGGTAAAAATACAGGAGTGTCAAAAAAAGGGTTTGCGTTCAAACTGAGACGACTGATATAGTCTGGGTTACCCAAAAGATTAGGTACAAACGAACACCTTAGGTCGGTCAAGGTTAGTATGGCATAAACGGGCGACAAATCAACACCAAAAAGTGAATAGCATTTTCCAAAAAATGTAAATCACTTTTTCGACACTGATGTGTCCACCCCTGATACATAATTGTGGCCTGTAAACAAGACTCCCAAGACGAGTCAGACGAAATTGCTGAATATATTATAAGAGTTGAATTTTAATCCTTGAGGACAAGGGTAGTCTATGGAAGATAGAATGATACGACTCTTAATCTAATCCTTACCTCTACTTTCCTTGGAAAATTATATGCATCTTCTATCTCATCCGTTGAAAGGAGTTTCCCAACGATTTTTTCGTTGGGTTCGTACCCAAGGTTATACTTAGAACTTAGAAGCTAGAAGTAGTCGAGACTGTCGAGTGAGAGATCATCTATAGCTCCAAATCTCCAAAACGGTCATATCACAGCCACAACGTTGGTTGTGATTTAACTGAAATTTGATATTTAAATCTTCACAAGAACTTTTGTAGCTGTGACTGTACAGTTATTTAAAGCTACAGACGATATCATCCGGTTCAGAAATGGATTTTAATTTAACAAAAATAAATATAATTTTTTATCCCTAGCATGCTTAGCTTGACTCCTTATTTTAAGGAGTTCGTTCACCTCTTCAAAGATGTCTTGAAACCCCGACCAGCGAGTGGTGAACCAGCCATATTGGCCTCTGCTACTACGATCAACCCGCTGGAATGCAATTGGATCACCATAACAAATTATAGGTTCCCCAACCGCAAAGCCAACTGATCTCAACCATCCAACATCCTTTTTATTAGTGTGGACACAACGAACAAATAGCCTTTTAGGAGCATTCACTCCCAGACTGGATGATTGATATCATCCAAACCTCAATGATTTGTGTTTCATTGTTATAGAGAGTAAATAATGGGCGTTAACGACAAGCATGTGTCAATAGAACAATATCACCCGGACTAAATCAGTCCCAACATAGCAGTAGTAACTTAAAATCTCCTACACTTGATTCACCAAATAACAAATATCACAACGCACAGACCCCCCAAGAACTCTTTAACGACTACAACTAACTGGTGTTTGCACAGAATGAAGTGAAAAGTATTCAAGGGCAAAAGTTTTTTTGGCTTGAATGGGCAACATCTAACAATAGAACATAACCCTCTTCACGTTCTCCTTGAGGGCAGGGAGGGGTCTAACAGATACATTCGCACCTGGGACTCGCGTGCTGCGGACACCTCCACTCCCCATGCCTGCACCACGACCCGCTGCACCGCTTGTCATAGATCCACTATCTGACGTCTCTGGCTCCAAGTAAAAACGTGCTCGAAATGCAGCTAGATGTGCATAATATGCCGGAGGCACTGGATTGGCAAAACCACACAATCATGATCAATACACGTCCTTAGCATTTTCGATGTATATATATATATATATATATATATATATATATATATATATATATATATGTCAATCAAAATTCATGCAAATCTGGAAAGGCTGCAACCATGTAGAATCATAATAGCAGCAATACACACAGAGATTGAGAAAGAGATACAGCAACTAACCAATTGATACAGATCGAGTGCACCTTGCATACCTGCAAAGAAAAGGAGATGATGTAAATGTCAACACCATACAACTGAAAATAATAACATAACAAAATAAATAGCCCTTGAAAAGAAATACAAAAAATTCCCATGTGCTCAGGTAGGTGACCACCAACCCATGCAACAGGTAACAGTATAAAAGAAGCACAACTCTATTGATTGTCAGTCACCTACGGTGAACATGTGACCCTAAGAAGCAACGTTCCAAGTGTGGTAACCCGGTAAGGTAATTGTTGTATTTCTTACGTATAGCAAAGGTTATTTGTTAATGACTGGAGCCCATCAGCTGTAAACTTGTTTTCATCCCACAGCACATGGTAGTGAGCCGGTCTGCTTGTACCCTGTGGAGCATGTATCGCAATTAACTATCATAGTTATCACTACTAGCACAAACCACAGCCTTAAAAAATGAGTACAAGTCATTTCAGCTTACCTGGATACCAGCATGGCTACATAGATAAAAGTCAAATTCGGTAGGATGGCAGATCTTGGAGTCTACAACCGTTCCTGTCATATTTCCAAATTGAAGGAGATTTCAAATTATGAAGAGATTATATGCTAAGAAAACTAAAAAATGGCATCATGAAGTCCAAAATCCAACTGAGAGTAACTTACCAGGTAAAATATTACCACTCCTATCAACAGAATTGCGGTCAGCATGGTTGTTTGGAAATAACCTTGTGTGATGACGCTTTTGAACCACAACAAACGTGACAGGGGGCTGATAATTTGGTTCCAGAGAGGCACAGGCCTGAAATGGATGGATTTAATTGAAAAGAGAAAAATGGAAGATTAGTGTAATCACTTCAAAAATAAAGACTAATAGATAAAAATAAATAAATAAATAAATAAAAATAATCAAGAAATTGTTAAGCATTCAAAGATTAACAACATGGTGGCACTAGCACCGAGAATGTAAACAATGTCCCATCAACTCATCTCATTTGATCAAAGACGAGGGCGTTGTGTGCCATTTTCAACATTTCATTGAAGAGGGAAATCAAGCTAATTCACTTATAATAACTCTCCAACATACAAACTTCCACCAATTTAGTAATAATACAGGCAGGTTGCTGGTTCCTAAATCTGATTATTGCATATCCCATCCCAAATGTGGCAAAGAGTATTTCAAACCATTGACACAGGGAACCCACATAAATGGCATAATGTGCCTGACACCAGCACATGTCACTAGAAGAGAACTGGTTAATAACATAATGTGTTCACCTTTCGAATTGCATCCAGTTCATACAGTAAGACTTGATAAAATTGGCCTTCACTCACACCATCCCTGCAGACAGAATATCATCAGCCTGGCACAATGTGAGTGCTAGCAACGAGAACACAAATAAGGGCATTACCTGTAGAATATAATCCGCTGAGGTTTCTGCCCAGTTGCTTTACGGAAAGATATAAGAAGTTCCCTGGAAAATAGAGCACCAAATCTTATTCAGAATGCACCTACGGTTACATTATTCATTAAGAACAATTAAAATGATTGTCCATTAATTTTTGTTAATATGCAACCACTAACTCGATTTCATTTACTTAACAAATGAAAGAACATACTTAATCATGCCACCAGTCACGGTTCCTCTAACAGGATCTTGCCAGACTTTAAACAGATCTTGGATCAATTCCTGGCGATGGGCTTGGGCACAAACTAAGCCAGCATACTTAGTGACTTCTGGCCAATCTTGAGAAGCCACAACCTGGTCCAAAAAATAAATGAAAAAATAAAATAAAATCTGAACTAATGATTTCAAATAAAACAGATTTAACAAACCTAAACTAAGGGGAAAAAAAGTGTGCAAACAAATACACAACAAAAAACAGTGCTTCTTACAGCTGCAATGGAGGGACTTGAATCCTCTCCAGGATGCGGATGTGTCACATCAGCACCAAAAATGATGGTTGGACGGTCACTGACCAGAGGAATGCGCCTTGACAATGCATCAACAAGTACAGTGTTCCTTCCCCCAACCTTCACATTTATCTTTAGAGCCACATTTGCCAGATATTGTGGATTCTTCTTAAATACATGCTTGGTTAAACAACACTGGGAAACAAGTCCAAGATCTGTCTCACAGATACGTTTCAAATCACCTGTAAACACAACAAAGAGGGCATAAAATAACATCCTCATTACTCACCCTGTAAAAGATAAAATTCAAAAGCACCCAGGGTCAACAAGTATCAGCTCCATACCATAAAGAGAACCATTATTATCAGGCAAAATAACAATCAGCAGGTCAAGTTCCTTGCTCTGGGGCTGGAGTTTGGTCATGGCATCATGGTACCGGGTCTTTAAGGCTCTCTCCACCTGATCAGGACGAGCACTGAATGGTGGAAGTACTGGTTCAGGATTAAATGCCTGCAAAAAGATCAAATCAACATTTTCAAAAGAGCATAGTAATGGATTGCGAAGAAAGATGAAAGAGAGGAAGCTTCAGATCAGAAACTTCTGCATCAGATAATAATATAAAAGATTGTCATTCAAGGCTTCAACCAATACCATGCCAGAAATGTAGCACATTTGAGCAAGGTCTTGACAAAATCCACGGGCTACGCTTTCTTGCACATTGCGTGCGAAGTTCATACAAATCCAATTGTTCACAGTTCCCCCATTAACCATTTTCTGCAATAGAAGATGAAAAAAAAACTAAGTAATGATCAGGCAATTATGTGCCATGCCAGATCACTTGTACATGACAGAAATACATAGAGAAGAAAAGACAAATAAGAAATTAAAAAAAGAAAATAAATAAATAAAATAAACATCCCACAAACAAATCTAATCCAGACAGTTATAATATAACCACTATTAAATTATGCAAAGACAAAAAAAGAGACTATGGAATGGAATTCCCTGTTCACAAAGATTGCCCACTCATTGTCTTTGACAAACAAATATGCACATGTATCAGCACTGTTTAATATGGCCATTGAAAGTCAAGGTCCAGATATTTAAGTACAGAGCGAAGATGTTGGATAAGGACTGTCTAGCATGACCAAGATACTTCAAAAAATTTTGGGGTGCAGTAATCATCTTGACATGTCAGTTTAAATTAACATGAATAACGTTAGCCCTTTAATAGGCAATTTTTAATCAGGTCATATTCTTTAATTACTAAATAATTTTTGTGACAAACCAAATTGGTTCATGGCTCTAAGTAATAATCTCCAATAATTAATAATTATTTTTAGATTTGGTAGTACATTATTAGTAACTAAAATAGAAATCTCCAGTACTTTTTTTTTTTTTTTTTGGTGATAGATATAGGATAGACATTTCAATGCATTAATATATATTACATGAATGACATTTATGTCCATAGTATATTGCATGAATAAGATTTCAACACATAAATATATATTACACGAATGACATTTATGTCCATTAGTATCAAAACAAAACTTTTACTAATCATTAAGACAAAAAAAATAACCACACTTACAGAATTTCCTTTCAGTTCCTTCCCAGATTTAGATTCAGCCCTAGCAAATAAGGCTGCAAGCGCCTTTGTGTCACCTGCTCATGGCTTGGACTATTTTCCTTTTTTTTTTTTTTTGGCACCTACTGATAGGGATTAGACCTTGAAAGTTTACAAACAAAAACAAATGGTAGGGAAGTCAACCCACTCTAATGAAGAATTTTTACAGTGATGTGGGGACCACTTGGCAACTCAATTGAGTGCGGTAACCACATGGGGTCATAGGGGAGGTCCAAATACAACATGCAGTTAAACTGGATTGAGTCTTTATTTATTTGTCTTTGTTTTATTTAATTTCTGCAGTACAAAGAAAAATGTATCTTTGGTATTATGAGGATAATAGTTTGTTTGGCACCTATGTTGAGACCACACCTATTTTGATATTAATCTAGGTTTGTCTTGGAAAGCTGTGTCTAAACATGGGCTAGCATTTAGTTAGAGTCCAATAAGTCATAACTAAGGGAAAGGAGGGCTGGACGTGTGAGAATACATGTACAGATTTGCATTTCAGAGTTTATCAATGAATGAAGTATCCATCCAGATTCTCAAAGTGTGATGCTTTCAAATCTAGGTGTGAGTAGTGTGTTGACTACCAGATTCAACCTGTATGATTCTAGCTGAATCACTTTTTCTTCAACACCTTCTATTATTCTTTTCATTTTCAGTTTTTTTTTTTCCTGCAGATTTCTCTGTTACACAGCCAACAATCAACCATAGTTTCAATCCAGCTTCCAGCCTGATAAACCATAGATAGCTTTGGTCCCTAAATCCTCAAACATAGACATCTATTATTTCTACTGACCTCAACATATTTCATCCTAACCATAGTTCAAAACTCAGATCAGGGGAACAAATCATTCATGGATGATCCCAATCCGAATTGAGTCCATATCCATCTGCCGATCAGTGAATGTCTACAGATAAAAATTATCCAGGACCAATCTAGAAACTATTCGGATGATCCTGACAATCCTACCCCTAACTCAGATTGCCTTGTTTGAGTTTTAAAACCAAGCTCATAACTGTTCAGAGATCTCTCAACTACACTTTTCCCTCAGTGTTTCAATCACAGAATCGACCAAGTACAGCGCATTGCGTTTTGTAAAACATCTTTGAGATCTACTTGATGAAGTGAAACGAAAGATAGCTGTAAGCAATGAATCCTACAAAGCTAGAGTTGATTTGCAACAATGAATCATTGAATTTAATTAGGATAGGGAATATGAAATCAAGTATCAGCCGATCCAATCCGGGTCAGGATCAGCCAAGACTGATTTACGATCCAATCAGGATCAGCCAATCTGGCCATTTAAGCCTAAGAAAGTCGACTGCCCAAGTGAATGCTTTGTCAAATGACATGAATATTAATTAGACTTATCTTCAACTTTGAGGACGGCCACCTTATGAGAATCATGATGCCTCTAGAGCTGTATCTTCAACTTTGAGGACGGCCACCTTATGGGAATCATGATGCCTCTAGAGCTGTAGATCTAGTCATTCATAAGCTTCAAGAGGATATAGTGAATGTTATTGACAATCAGATCATCTCTACTGATATTGACAATTACCACTAGCATCTTGCCAAATAGAAGAAACGAACACAATCAAACTTCATGTGAAACACATCAAAAGTATCCCAACATCTAAATCTAGATTTGTATACCATAACCTCAACTAGCCAGAGTCAAGTTCCATCAAGCCAAAGAGAAACAATGGAGATCATACATTCAGAGTTTACAGCCAACAACAAAGAAATGAGCTGACAAGTTGAGCCCAAATCCAATAGCGGAAGGCAAAAGTGATGGGTATAAGGACATGTGGTTGCAGACGAGGCCCAAATGCACCATGTGACTAGACTAGATGGAGCCTTTATTTATTTGGTTTTTATTTAATTCCTCCTACTTTAGAGAGAAAAGGTATCATGGTATTTTAAAAATAAATTTCTTGTTTGTTACCCATGTTTAATCTAGCCTGTTATGATGTTATTATGGGTTTATATTGTCTTTAAAATTGTGTCTAAACATGAATTTGTATTATCTTTAAGTCGGTTTCAAATTTAGAGTCCAATTAGAAGCCCAACTAAGAGAAAGTAAAACAGGACGTGTGAGAGGCTATATAAAAATATCTATTTCAGAATTTATCAATGAATGAAAATTTGAAGCCCTGCAACAGCCATATGCTCTGATCTCCATCCAGTTTTTTTAAGGTGTAATGCTTTCAAATCTCCGTCTCCTACGTTCAACTAGTATGATTCTAGTTGATTCTCCTTTGCTTCCTCCATTCTTCTCATTTTCTGTATTTATTTAATGCAGACGTCTCTATTAAACAGCCTACATGGTCAACCCTCATTTCAATCAAACCTGATAAAGCAGGTGAAGAATTATTTTGATAATTCCGATTATTCAAATTTGCCATTTTAAATATGAATATTTAATATACATCTCGTTTCCAAACCCTCCAAAACCATTTGAACCTCCACTTTCTTTGCAACATTCAAGCTCACAAAGTTTTAGCTTTATCCCCTGTTCCCTCCTATCAATCAAAATTGAAAGTTTCACCTTACCACTCTAAGATTGTTATCTGCAATAGTAAAATCAACAATCTGACAACTTTCTAAACCTCCAAATTAAAACCAATGCAAACTGCTTATGCCTCCCTACATGACTGAACCAATTTCACAAATTCCTTAGTTACAACAAGCATCACAACCAAACAAGGAAGAAAAAAAATATTCCAACGGTTATTCATCCCTCCCAAGAAAGAAATGAGTCGATCATCCTGATAACAATTCCATTTACCCAAACCAGCATACTCTACCTTAAAAAAAGCCAATGCTATTCCCAAAATCCTTTATACACTTTTAATAGACTACGATGAGTTAAATAATGGAAACATTGAACCAAATTCTTCCTCTTTGTTATGTTACATTTCTAAACCAAACTCTAATATACTAGTATATTCCTATTCTAATCCAGAACTTACTGTTATTTTAAAGTAAACCACTACTATACTTGCTTTTCAGCAAAAATCACTTCTACATGGTTCAAATTTAACAGTGATTTAGCCAACTCTCCCAAAACCTTAAGGTCTATACAGGAATTCAAATACTTCAAAAACAAAAACATCAAATCATTTTTCTTTTTATGAATCAAACATCAAATCATATCTATTCAGCATAATTCATGTACCACATCTCAACAACCGAAAAAACATCCAAGTAAACCACCTACTTATAATAATACTTTCAATTGGCACACTAGAATTCGAAGATTTCAAATTTTAAGTGGGTGATACCTTGTTTTTCATGTTCCATTGACCAATCTGCGGAAGGCAATCCTTTTCTCTTCCTGTATCATGGTATTTAAGCTGTACAGCAATATACAACAATTATGAGCCATTAAAAACATCAAATTGATTAAAAATAGATGATTATGCAGAGAAGAGAATATAAAAACAGCTACAGATTAACTAACCCATGGTGAAGGCAGGATGCGTGCTTCAACAGGAGCAAGTTCCTCACTAATTTTGATCCCAAACTCCTTTGCATAAGGGTCCTCATGGTAAGCGTTGTGATGAACCGTCTAAAAACAGAAAATAAAATAAAAATCAGTGCGACCATTGAGTAAACCACTAAAGTGTAGCACACATTGGTAGTACCACATAATACATGGACTTGGTTGCCCTACTTGTACCATTGTACCATGACTTGTTGCCAAGCCAAAATCTGCAAACAAGCCCTTTATATGCTATTTTACAGTGTTGAAATCATAATAGTTACTATCATTTGCTGGCATGCTAGTTCAACTTTTAGGAACACAATGATATACAACAACAACAAACAGCCTTATCCCAACTATTTGAGGTCGGCAGGAACACAACGATATATATACCTTAAAAATCTTTAAGCACCACTTCATATTTTTTAATTCCTTTGGTCAAATGACTCAAATCTGCTGGAACGAGTAACTTGAATTGCTACTTCAAAAAAGGAAAAAGGCTCCACTTGCTAGACCACAAGTGTGTGTTCAAAACTTTTCAGCTCTTTTTGATACAAGTTAAAAATACACAAACTAGTAAAGAAAATTAGTTTTGGTGTAAAATTACAGATAGCCAATAACTTAGCATAGTTGATGGCTAATAAATAGAGGGGGGGGGAGATGAAAACAAAAACAACATACCAGAATTGTAGTAACATTAGAAGAGATCCAACAAACAGAAAACATTGGTCAAACAAACAACAGCAAAATTCAAAACGCACATTTACCATAAGCATTTATAAGACAAGGGAAAAAAATAAAATAAAATGGAATATCCTACAAAAGGTAATTTATAATATGTTACTTTACCTATAATTACTAGGATATGTCGAAATTATAATTAAAGCCCCTCTCCAATGTAGGTGGTGCACAAAAACACAAAGGCTTTAAAATAACAACCAAAAATTGCCTTACTTGAAAACCAAACCTGGTCATAGTCTTGTATCATACCAGAAACAAAGAGAAACAGAATGGGATAAAGATCAACAAAAAAGATTTCTCATAGCATATGCCAAAATAAGAAATGCACACATGCAGAAGGAGATAAATGAGCAATCAATTAAGACTTGCAGCATTGTTGCACCTGAATGATATCACGCTCTCGTTCTTGAGGACGCTGACAGGTCACCTTCAACAGAGCTGTTATTTGCTTCTCATTTAACCTCTTAGAATACCTCTGGCCTTCCACAATTTTGCAAACCTGCAGTCATTTCATGCCCAGTCACCAAGTAGATTCAAACAACAAAATGAATAAACCAAGAGAGTTACAAAATGAGTTGACCTCCATAGGCAGATAATTTGGTCTCTGCTGATTTCCCACTTGCAGACAAGGCCATTGAGTATGTTGAATAACAAATCCATAGGTCTCTTGGAAATATTGAACAACAGATTTCATTGTACCTCTCTCATCGACTGGGAAACTGTTGAAAATAAAAACAATGACTCAACCATGTCAGAGAAGCCACATTCATACATCTTCAAAAATAATCCTGCAATAATAAGAAAAGGGAGACAACTCCAACAAAAAACTCCAACCCTTACGTTAGCTCTCGTGTTGCCTGTGATGTTAAGCCAGATATTCGATATTTTCGGCGCATATTTCCCCGGTGTGTAACTTCAACCTTCACTCCTCTTAAAGCCTTCTTGATCTGTTGGCAATACCCGATTACTCATTCATGATTGAATATATATAAGAAAAAAATAATAAATAAGATGAAAATTTTCCTTGTAGGTCAGTTGATTTTTCTTAACTGGTTCAGAGAGACATAATTTGATCAAACATAATTTGGGAAATTATTAAAAATGAAAATACCACCACCTAGGATTAATTCAAGGTAGGGGGGAATTGAGAGGATCCCAGACTTTCACAATGAAATTGTCAAATAATACTAAAAATGGTGAGAAACAAAAGAAGCATGGAAAGAAATATACAACAACAAACAGCCTTATCCCAACTATTTAAGGTCGGCTACACGAATCCTGTTCCGCAATTCCGCTCTGTTTAGGGTCATATCTGCCGTTAAATTACAAGTTGCCAAATAGTTGGGATAAGGCTGTTTGTATCTTCAGACATTGCCAGTCCCAAGCCTGGATAAAGGAGGAGGGTTGGTGTCTGGTTGAGAACCAGCTATAAAAACCTACTCAAACCATTTAAACATTTAAACATGGAAGAAATATCATTGACATAATACTTAAGCCAAAAAATTGTTTATCAAGACCTAGACAAAGAACAGAAACAGACCTTTACACGATCAACTTCAGAGAGTGGTCTAGCCATGACATCACGGTTAAGGAGTTGAGTTACAAAGTCTATGACAGGCAATGGCTCAATGAAAGCAGTGGAAGACATATCTGCAACATCAAAGAAATCTTAGTGATGGGAAGAACCTGTATCTGTTTCAAAATGATGCTTACTCGACTTGGTTTGGACCGTACAGTCCAACCCAATCCCAGTGAAAACTATGAGACAACAAAGATGAATAGAGAGAGGGGAATGAGGGGAGGACAAAACAATAAATTGGTTAGTTAAATTGTAGTAGACATACACAACTTCTATAATTCTACATGTCAGCGGTTGAAGTCGAACACCTTATAGAATTAACACATCTACAAATTAAACCACATTAACGAATATATCAATTAGAAATTGGTGGTCATAAAACAAAATAATCTTACCAATATTTAGTGAGAGACCCATTTGAGTTGGACGAATACTCTGATAGAAACCACGCCAACTCTCCAAGCCATCACCAAGTGGCTGTCTTCTCCCTAAATAAGGCGAGTAAAACGATCGTCCCACTGGGGAGTACCTACAACCACACAACAGATAATATTTACAACCTAAATGACTGAGAAAAACTAAAACACTGCAAAAAATACATAAGAAACATCATAAGATGTACCTGTTAGTAGGTAGTTCACGCAGAAGCAAAAAATACATAAGAAACATCATAAGATGTACCTGTTAGTAGGCAGTTCACGCAGAACGATATCAAGAACCTGAAGAGCTTCTTGAGGAGCATCTGCCTGCTTACCCTGAAGAAACAATCCTAAGTGGTGAAGATCTGCACGGGCAGCCAATTTGATGACAACTCTGAATTGCCTTTCCCTCCTATACCATGGAACAATTAATCATTCAAAATCAGGCTACAGTTGGAGGAGAGAATGCATTTAAAGGAGAAAGAGAAAAGAGACAAAAGATATCTTGGCAAGTACCTGGGAGCACCCATGCCATCATCCTCGTCAACCAGAGTTATTGTGAACTCTTTCGAAGTAAAAGGTAGCGGACCGGCAGTATAAAGGCTCTTCCGTCCATCATAAGCAGGAAGCCGCCTTCCCAAGTGTGATTCTCTATACAATTTCACCAGCTGTTCCATCACAGCCCGGTTCACACCACGTGAAGTAACTTCCGGTGTAATTGAAACCTAGTGCAAAGCAGAGAACTAATCAACATGGAGCTAAACAGCTATTAGCAAATGAAGGAAGAGAACAGGAAACTCACATCATATTGGTGTAGATCCTTATCTGGTAGTTCAGCAAAGAAATGGTTTGCCTTGACCATACACCTGACCCCAGTGCTACCCTTGCCAGGGCGAAGAGGAAACCTCATAGATTTGCTAGATGGAGGCACAGGTTGCATTGCCTGTGTTGCTGCCCCTTCTGGCTGGGCAGATTCGACCGAAAGCTGCTGAAATTGTTGTGTCACATGTGAAGTGCTCGGCTCGGGTGACCGAGATGAACTTGGTTGAGAGTACGATTCTGCCAGTTTCCCAAAGGGTATAGGCTGAGGCCTCACCATTGCTTGATATGGAGCCTGGGTTGCTTGGTGCAGCTCGGGAGGTGGCCTGGAAGGGCCACCAAATGTAGGGCCTTCCCCGCGCCCACCAGCCATACTTCCACCACCACGGTGCCTCCCTGCAGATTCATGGTGGGTACCAGCAGGCTGCTGAGGTGGCATTCCACGTGGCTGTCCTCCCCGGCCCTGATATTCAGTAGGAGGGCCACCATATTGTTGAGGTGCCATTCCACCACGTCCCCCTCCACCACCAAGTCCTCCGCGACTAGATTGGGAGACCCAACCCCTTCCTCCAACCCCCTGTTGAGCTGGTGGAGTCCTTTCCGATGGGTGCTGGGCACCACGGCCAGTACCAGTAGCACTAGCTTCTTGAGAGTGTGAGCTCTCCCCACCACCAGGAAGTTCAGTTCTTCTCTTCCTCACCATGATTGTAACTGCTCAAGAACCACAACAAACTTTCAGAGCAATTACATAAAATAGAAGCACATCAAAAGATTAAAACCATACTTGAAATGCAGAATAGAACCGGCAATTCTTAACTGAAAACTTCAAACTGTAACAATAGGGAGACTTCAAATCAAACAAATGTAATTGGTCCAAACAAATGCAAGAACCTTACTGATACACAGACCCAATCAAATACTACCAGCAAGACTATACCTAAAACAGAAAACCTAGAACAACCCCTTTAAGCGAAGCCCCCCTCTCCAAAAAAAATGGGGGAAGCTAACTAGAATGGACCACATATAACTCATGACACAAATGAGAAAAATGAGCTGTAAAATCAATTTGCATGAGCCGGAAAATGGGTTTTAATTAACTAATTAAAGAAACAAAGAAAGTGGTAAGTTATAATGTAGTTAAAACCAAGCAAATCTTAAAAATAAA
>JAOXJP010238316.1:0-23570 GCA_025762735.1 Platanus orientalis | reverse complement strand
AAGCTACTTTAGTGTTACTGAAAACTTAATATTCACTTTATTTTTATTTCTCTCTCTCTCTCTCTCTCTCTCTCTCTCTCTCTCTCCATAATAAAAGAGAAAAAATCGACAGAAGTTAAACCATTAACAGAAATCTTAAACTAATGGTAGTCCTACATGGGACGACCCTCCTAACCGAACATCTATTGTGACCAACATTTGGGTTGGGTCATTTGCCTTGCCAAAAAGGTAAATTGGAATGCGCACAGATCTCTATAGAGTCATTTCTCAACTATTAATTAGGCCCTGTCTAGTTGCCTTGAATTGGATAATAAATGATAGAAAAGAAAATCCTACAAGAAAAAGAAAATAAAAAATGATCAGAAAACCAGTTTTTCATGGCAACCAGACAGCTTGAAAATAATTTTCTTGAGAAAATTTTATCGAAAATCATGAGAAAACCAGCTTTTCATGGCAAACCAATAGGGCCTGAAAGAAAATAATTAGAGTGCGGATCTCACACTGTATATAGGGGCGAGCAGGCTGATGTCCCAATTCAATCTCCATGACGAAGCTCTGCGTTCTATGACTAGCGTCATTAGTGCCGCTTGCACTGTCCCCATTAAACATGTTAATGATGTAAGCGAGATCGGAGCTGGATATATCTTGATCGTCGCAGCCTGTGATGATAGAATAGCAGAAGAATTTATTTTGGATCACCTAACCTGCCCTTCCCAATCTTCTTCTCGATCTCCTAATTGTTAAACTTCTGTTAACTTTATGCAAATTCTGATGGTCCAAGACGTGGTAAAAAAAAAAAAAAATTCAACAAAGTGAAAAGTTGAAGCTGGTGTTTTAAATTTTTTCACCACGTGTCAACCACAAGAATTTGCAGAACGTTGACAGAAGTTTAATGATCAGGAGAGGATCCGGGCTGTAACCTGCCCAGCCCGACTATTCTTGCATTATATTTGGCAACCCCCCTCCGAGCCCTATTAATATGATTTGATTCACCACTTGGTGATGACCCAACATATTCAGAATCGGGCTGAAATCGTCTGTGCCACACCCCCCCCCCCCCGGGGAATCAATTCACTTTTTGGAGGTTTTTGATTCGGCCTCATATCATCTGCGACGCCCCTCTTGTGCGCCGTTGTGAGATGAGACACAAGGGTGGTATCATTTCACTTTTTGGAGATGTCACATCACCCCCAAAAAGTGAAATGATACTTCCCCTCTGTCTTGGCTCACGAAGTCGCACAAAGGGGGGCATCGCAGAGGATACACGCCCATTTGATTCCGCCCCATCCTGAGTGTCCCATCAGGGTGTGTGGCATAGAGGATTTCAAACCTTCAGAATCAGCCTGATCAAGGAATGATTCAAGAACAAATGCATTTTAGTTTTTCTTCAACATGGGCTTGGACCCCGTGCTTTTCTTTAAGTTAAGACTATATTCAAAATTATGTTCAAGCCCACGTTAGAAAAACATTAAAATCCAAATGCTAGGATTCAATTACCTATTATGATCCAAGAATAATGGTGACGCTTAGTTCATAAATCAGACAATCACCTGCAAGATATAGAAAGCTGATAACGAAAAGTATGAAACAATGAGCAGAAGGGAACCCTTTATCCAGTTCTTCTCTAAGGACCCACTTGGGGGAGCGGAATGGTTAGAACGTTGTGAGGGAAGTGAAATTATGATGATACCCTTGTATAGTGTCATGAGTGTGGCACCTGCAAAAGCCACCACGGTTCCTCCTATCTTTGCTTGGCTCCGAACCTTTAATATATCCAATTTCTCCATCCTGAAGTTAAACCACACAATCCTGAGTAAAAATGATTTGAAATGACGAATAGAAACTATTGTTTCTAAACATAATAGTGTACGTACTAGAAAAAAGTTGTGGAAGGTTTTCTATTAGTAACTTTTAAAAGCAATATGATTTTAGTAAACCTTGATTCAAAACGGAAGATATATTGTTAGGGCTTGGATTATGTGCAAACCAAACTCGTGAGAACCGGATCAGAGGGGCTGACGCAACAGTACTAAAAAGTGATTTGCACTTTTTGGGGGGCACTTATCACTTTTCGGTGCTGATGTGTCTGCACCCTGATGCCGTTTTCACAGTTCTCACAAGATTCATTCTCACCTAATTTTTAGTGCTCTAAAGGTGGTGAATCCCCATAACTCATGGTAAACAATCAGGGAATTGAAACTCTTTCAACCTCCCAATTGGATGAAGGATAGATAACTTGGCTGAGAGGATAACCTCCCAATGATCAGCTATAGGGACACAGTTGTAACCTGGGTTCAGGGTTTCCTGGGACCACAGCTAGATAAGGACTAGCTGGAATCTGGCTCTAATACCAATTTGAAGCCAGACAGCCTAGGGATTGTGGGCTGTAATCTGTGGGTTATAGGTCCACAAGGACTAGGACAGGTATGCCAAACACAATTTATAAAGAACCCAGAGTCTATAAGCAAACTCACATACTGTTATGACTCAAAATCAGATTTAGAAACCAGTCAATCATGCAATAAAGAAAACTTAAACTCAAGGACGACAAATAGCAACATATACCGAGCTGAAATATGGGACAACTTCAGAATCACTCATGTTATAAGGTGATACCCGAATGTATGAGTTCTATTTCAGTATTTGAATACCCAAACAGAAGTGATAGAAGCATCTACCTTTACCCGAAGGTTTTAGACTAATTCAACAAGTTCCTGGTTTCAAAATAACAGTATAGAAGTTATTTAAAAGCAGAACTCAGCTATTAGATTAAGGCTAAAAGGGACTGATGTAATCCTGAAGAAACGGAGGTGAGGACAGGGGAAAACAGGTTTAATATAGGGATTTGTAACAGGGGTTTTTATTTGTTTATGAATTCAGGGCTGAACAGAAAAGTAGGGAGAGGTCTAACTGACGTAGGTATTGAGGGAAGGTTCAAAAGAAAGTTTGCAAGGAAGATAGGATAAGAGGGGCTGTGGAAGAAGGGTCTGAGTTCAGACTAGGATCTGCAGAACACCCACACACAAATCTGGTATATTAATAATTAATATCAAGGAACCCTCTAAAAAGGGTCCACCCGATAACCCAACTCAATGGGTTTTTGAACTACAGTTTCAGACTAGAGGATAAGAGGGATTTGGGGCTGCCGCAGGCTTCAAGAAGGGGTTGGGTTTTATGATTTCAGACTTTACAGAACTAAGGGCTTGGGTCTATGGCTGCTGCAAGTCTCAATCTGATGGGTTTTGGTTTCCGAAGGTCAAAACAGCAAGGGTTTCTATTCCTATGGGTGCTGCAGGGTCTGAATCAAGTTGTTTTTGGCTCTAATGGAGAAAACAATGAAGGGTAAAGGGTAAATTAATGGCCACAGGATTATGGTGATTCAAGAAAATCAATGAGAGGTTTCTGGAAAGGGTTTGAAGAATATTAGCAAGAAAACAACAGTTTACACAATCAAGAATCAAGGAAGAAGAAGAAGAAGAAAGAAGTACCTATGTTGTGGAGTCTCACTACGAACAGCAGGTTGTTGACATTTCACCAAGCTTTGTCAAAATCCTAGGAATCCTCCACTAGGAAAACTAGTCACAGGTTTTTTGTAGAAGACCTAGCCATGTGGTTTCCAAGCTTCAAATTCTTTATTTTCTTCATTAATAATTTAATATACAATACTTCCTTCCCTTGAATAACCAATAAGGCAATAACCCTTTCTAAAACTGATATGTTGACCCCTTTCTTTCTAAAACCCAAACACAATCGACTACTACTATTTCCCTCTTCTAAAACATATATATTGGACTAATGACAAAAATACCCTACAACAAAAACATAAAAGACTTCTATATCCTAAACTAATCCCAAAAAAAAAAAAAAAAGTAAAAAACATAAAAATAACTCTAATAAAGACTCCAGCTCCATGTTATATGCCAAAAGGTGCCCCTCCATGGCTATCCACGTGTGGCCCCACCAGTGCATGTTTGGGTCCCACTTGACCTTTCATGTCTGCATCAGGGATAACACATCCCAAAAAAAGCCACACAGCCCAAGGGCTTACATAGTAGGGAAATCTCTATAAAAATATTTCCCCACCCTCGTTTCATATCTACAAGAGAAGACCCCCCAAGCTCTTTACAATTAACCCCCCCCCCCACCCAATAACATAAAAGGTCTTTAGCATTCTTATATACATTTGAAGCTGGCTGCACATTGTTTTCAAGAGTACGTTTGTTTCTCTCCAACCTAGTAGACCAACAAATTGCCGGATAAACCAAGCTCCACAGCAGCCTACCTTTTCGAGAGACTTGCTCCATTCTTCAACCTTGAACAAGGTCCCCCATGCCCCTTGGAAACAGACCCCCACCTCCCATAAAGATTCCTCCCAAACTTCTCTAGCAAGGGACAGTGTATAAGCAATTGACTAACCGATTCCTCAGCCTTCAATAAATTGCCATCTTTATATAAGAAGAAAAAGAATAAGTCAACCATATGTTATATGACGCCAGAAAATTCAGACATCAATTTTGCGCCTCTCTGTCCTCTGGTAACACCTAGTGATTTACTGTTTTGATACCAAGTAAAAAATGAAGGCCCTAATGTGTAAAACAAAAGAAGAAAAGAGATGAAGTCAGAGTAGAGAAAACATGGGTATGAGAGAAATGCAGTATATTGACCTTAACTTGACACATATTTTACTATGAACAAAAACTTGTGAGAACAAAATGCTCACTAGACTGTGTGATACTAACACGCCAAAAAAATATCGTGGGCTTATGCATTTAGGCCCATCACAACAGATAACATTGTAAATAGTAAATATAACTTAATTTGCTTGTGTGACTATCTTGGAAAAATGATAAAAGGCAAATACTTTAGATTTGTTTCCAATGCTCAAATCACTACTTTGTGAAATTGAGTGTCAATCATGCCAAAATGATGTTAAAATTGGATTTCACATTCTGCTTCCATGTTGGATTAAAAAACATGCTTGGTTTTACAGTTGAGCCCATAGCCTTAGTGGTCTAAGCTTTGTACCCCAACCATGAGGTCTGTTATTTGACCCCTGCTTAATTATCGGAGAGGAGAAGTAAAAGAAAGAAATGGCATATTGAGCTTTGTTTTTTAGCAAACTAATTGTGATCAATTCCATGAGATTAAATGGTTACAATTATGCATGCATGGAAATGGATTAGTGCAATTCTTTTGGTGGTGATCAGTGCAGTTGTTTGTTTATTGTTTGACAGGATATAATATTCGTGTACTCTAACTAGCTTGTAAAGTTGAGTTTACAGTTTCAAATGCATATTTCAATGATCTGGATTTAGTCTAGCTCTTTTTGACAGAATATCATTTGCTTTGGAACTGGGAAATACTAAAATTTATGCTCTATTTAACTCTAAACTTATCCTTGTTAGTAGTACTCTCTCTATTTATTTGTGTACAGGGAAAGATCACACTTTTGGCCTCTATGCTTTCTTGATTGCTAGAAGCTCATTCTCATTATTAGTTTCTGGATTCTAAATTTAGGCATTGATTGATGCCACGCTTTCCGAAGATAGTCTTGAGGATGAGACTGGTGTAAGGATGGTAGCATTGTTTGATCACGAGGAAGTGGGATCAGCATCAGCACAGGGAGCTGGATCTCCAGCCATGTTAGATGCTTTATCAAGAATCACAAATTCCTTCAGCTCTTCAGATATTAAGGTAGAAACAATTCTCTGGTCCATTTCAAAGTTACTGCTCCAGTCATTTTCTTTCTTTAGCAGGTTATGTGCTTTCAGTGCTTCAGGAAATTCCCTCACATTGTAGTTTACTTTTTCATCACTTTGATGGTCTTAAACAATTTTTTTTAAAAATCTTATTGAACTGATGACTGGAAAAGGGGTTAGGGGTCAACCGGATGTTGAAGAAAATTGGTTGTGTTGATGAACTGTCTTTTCTTATAAAACCAATGGTTTTCAAGGACTGCCGTTCGATTGCTAAACCAATCAACCCATTGGTTTTTTTTTATTATATATGAAAGTAGATTAATGATTTCTTATTTTCGAATAAAAGGGTGGAATTACTTCATTTAAGATGACTCTTCACTCTATAATAAAAGAAAGGAGTTAACTGTGCAGAACGAGTCTTCACTCTCCATAACTAATATATATATAATATGGAGCTTTTCAATAAAAGAAAAGAGTTTCTTTATGTGAAATTACTCTTCATCATCCATTATCTTTAACATTCTAAGGACTCTGAACACTATCTTCATTACCAAGTTCTGTTTCATTCCAAGCTTTTTTGACGTGGATGATTCTTCTTCTACTGCACATGAATCCATTCCATCAATTTATGTGTCACTATATCATACCCAGCTGTTACATATTTATCTAAACAGTATTCTACATGACCAATCAGGGATCACAAGTCATCAATAGAGTATGATTTGGAAATTTTCTTTTTCAGACCCAGTATTCGATTCACCACCAGCTTGAACTGTCTGGTTGTTTGTTTGAACATACCATCTGCATTAACTGGGCCACTCTTGATCTCTAATGGAGACTGACATGGCGATGTTTATTTTATCTGTTACATATTTATGTTGTGAAATTAACATGGCATAACACAAATATGTAACTGATAAAATAGCATGTGAATTTGGATTTTGGTTTGGATAAATGATGATCTGGAAGTCCAAATATTGTGGCACTGTTTATCAAAATTTCATTAGCTTATGTCTATTATTATTTTTGTTGTAGTTGTTATTATTATCATTATTATTATTATTATTATTATTATTATTATGTACTTGATAAATTAAGAAAACCGTGATTGGAACTAGGTTTGACCTTTTTAGCAAAATATTGGTCCGATGACCGGTCTGGTTTCTAAAACATTTCTGTTAACAAATCAATACACTTAAGTTAAAAAGGCCATATTAACTTAATCTGACATTTATGCTTCCCTGGGTGGAATTAATGGAAGCAGTTCTTTAACTCCATATCCTATTCCTGTAACTTGGTGAACATAAGGGTCAATCCAAATCAAATAAATGATGATAGATGCACACCAAAAATCAAAATATATTGGCTTTTTTATGCTTCCCTGGGTGAAATTAATGGAAGTAGTTCTGTAACTCCATATCCTATTCCCCTTAACTTGGCGAACATAAGGGTCAATCCAAATCAAATAAATGATGATAGATGCACACCGAAAATCAAAATATATTGGCTCTGGAATTTGTGATATATTGGCATTATTTATTCCCCTAATTCGGCGCTTCAATAAGGAAAGGCAGTACAGTTACCTAACTTGCCACGTAAGTGGTGTTATTATGAACTAGTTTACAAGTTGATTTGTGTATTAGTGTTGCCTGCTGCTGCTGCTGTTGTTACTCAGACCTATCTGGTGGATGATGTTTAGAGTATAGGATTCTTATATAGCACATGTGGTACACTTGTACGGGACTGCTGTTTGATCGTTCTTACGTAAGAGACCTCCCATACAAGAGACTATTTGATATGATGACGGTAACCCTTTCACTTATTAAAATTTTGTGATGGCCAAAAAGCTCTTTATTAGGATCAATGACCTTTATCCAAACGATCCACAATCACAAATGCCTAGCCTAACAGACTGGACAATGAACTAGAACAAATCAATATGAATTATAGAGGCTCACTCCAATCAAAATATAGCAAAAAAAATACAAATTAACTGCAAAATGGAACCTGAACTAAGTGAACTGATAAAGCAGGTACCTATGGTGAGGGTCGTGAGATATTGTGATTTTTGGGCATGTTGAATCCTGTCCTAGTCAAGAAGTCAGATGAACTATCTGGACTCTGGACCAACACTAGTGTTTTATTTTTTTTTAGACTGGGGATGGGTGGTAAAAAGAAAATATATTGGGGAGTGGTTAAATCATTTCCTGTGTAGTGTCTCTTCTGACTTTTGAGATTTGAGTGACTTTGTAAGTTTTTTTTTTTAATTAAAGTTTCTTTGCATTTACTGCTTTTCAGCTGCTTGAGAAAGCAATACAACGGAGTTTCCTCGTGTCTGCTGATATGGCACATGCCCTACACCCTAATTACATGGTATGATATCTGTTATTCTTCAATTGCAAATGACCGTCCTTGGATTTGTCAATAATCTTGGTGATATGACATCCCTTTTCAGGAGAAACATGAAGAAAATCATCAGCCAAAGTTGCATGGAGGGCTTGTCATTAAACACAATGCCAATCAGCGCTATGCGACCAATGCTGTCACTTCTTTTATATTCCGAGAGATTGCCGAGAGGCATGGCCTACCTATTCAGGTCAATTCTCTTCCTTGCTCTGGATATTATGCTTGTGACTGCTTCACAATTCTGAGTGACTGAATCTCATGTGGAAAGAATAGTTTCCTTAATTGGCACTTTTATTTCTGGTTTTTACATGAGCTGAAAAGTTAGGGAAAAAGAAAAATGAAGGGTTTTTTTATTTTTTTTATGTATGGAGTTAAGTGTGTAAGAATAGCGTGGGTCTGCATTAAAAGGATGTGGCCAGAAAATGACTTGGATTGAAGTAGTGAGGAAAAGCATGAATGTTTATGATTTAATGAAACATATGGTCCTAGATAGAGTGGAATGGCAGAATAGGATTTGTGTAGCCAACCCAAGAAGTTGGGATTAGGTTTTGTTGAGCTGGGTTGTATATAGGAGGGAGCCAAGTGTGGTGTTGAGCGCACAACAAAAATGAAGGTTTCCATATCTCCACCTAATTAGTTTGCCCATCGTGTAGAGTCATCTTGCAAGGAAACTTTTCAATGGATGACCAACAAAAATTGTCCTTTTTATGTCCTCCCCATCTGATAAATGAGCAATTTAGTCGATTCCTACTCATATTTTTATTATCAACTCAACAAATCCTTGTCCTATTTACTTGGGGTTGGCTATACGAATCATGTTCCACCATTCCATTCTATCTAGGGCTATATTTTTATTAGATCAGAAGCTATCTTTTCTTACCACTTTGACCCAAATCTGTTTTGCCCTTCTTGTCCTTTTAGTGCCTTCAACTTGCACTGCATCACTCTTCCTCGCTAACACTGCAATGGGTGTTTCATTATATTATGTATCGAAAGTAGGAAGTGATTGATTAGTTTCTACAGTATGGTTGTTAGCAGTGATTGGTAGACTTTTTGGACCGTGGCCCATTTTAAAGCTGGTGCAAATGTTTGATTTCACTGTACTTTGTAGCATCCCGCTGACACTACATTCCTCTCTTTATACTGATATCATTGCAATTGTGTCTTCTTTGAGATTCTTGTTCTGTGTTGGCAGGATTTTGTTGTCCGCACTGACATGCCTTGTGGTTCAACCATTGGTCCTATACTGGCAAGTGGTGTGGGAATCCGTACAGTTGATGTTGGGGCCCCGCAACTTTCAATGCACAGCATAAGAGAAATGTGTGCTGTCGATGATGTGAGTCATTCATATGAGCATTTCAAGGCCTATTATCAAGAATTCTCTCAGCTTGATGCAAAGATTAGTGTGGACACCTAATTCTTAGTTCCTGCCTCACATTTAGGCGATCGAGTGCGTTTGCTCTTGAAACATTTAGTTGTGCTATAGTCAATTATGCAAAAATAGTATTGAAAGTGAATTATTTTTACCAATTAATCCTCTGTAGGAGACTGGCATTCACAATGTGGGTTCAGATTTAATTACAACTGTTTTAAACAACCATAAAATAATGAGCTATGAAGTTCTCATGACTTTAATGTGAACTGAATTAAAGGATGGATTCGGTAGCTTGCGGGCGCATTCGAACGCCATGGTTTCTGCAAAGGATGATTAAAACTACAATGATGTGATTCTTATAGGTCATGTTGCTTTTGTTAACCCGGTTCTCTCATCTTGGGTAGCAGTTTGGATGCGGTGTGCCATGGTGTATGTATGTGTTTTTTTTTTTTTATTGATTGAAACACACACATGGGTGACCCGGTGCATAGTGCATGAAGCTCCCACTAACGTGGGGTTTGGGGAGGACAAGATGTATGCAACCTTACCTCCATTTTTAGAAAGGCTGTTTCCTGTGCCACCAGGGATGCTAATGGTAAGCCTTATTGATAGGTCAAGCCACCCTTCTGATTGAAACAGACACATGCATAAAATAAACGCTAAGGAGATCACCCTAATCCCTTTCACTTGGCCGTATTTAGAAGCAGGACACCCCGAGGGCCATTTTTTTAGGTTGCCCCTGATTCTAAATGCAGTGTTGTCATTGGTCAAGGGGCAGTCTATGGATGAGGTCCGTCTTCTTGTTATTGCGTACGTTTGAGGAACCAAGGGCCTTGCTCGTTGGAGGCACGTCCACACATGACACGTATGGCTGTATATGGGATTATAGAATAATAGAATGCAGATTTAGATTTCTAGACTATGGCCACTTGAGATGTTTCTAAAAGATGGTACCCACTCCATGTGTGTGGGTTTTAGATTTGTCTCTCATTGTATGATCCAACGTAACCAAGCACCTATAAAGGACCAAAGCTGTACGGTGTACAAGCAGGCAGCCCCAAGGATTTAACCATCCTTGCAAAGTAGATTTCCTGCAGTACCAAAACTTGCGGTGACCCTGAAGCACCAGGGCATTGGGTGAGACATAAAAATAAGTGAACACCTTGCATGGGCGCACAAGATGTAGTGCTTCACTTTTTAACATCTTATATATGACCCTGAAGCACTATGGCATTGGATGACACATGGCAAAAAAGTGAAAAAAAACACCAAGCACAGGTGCACAAGATGTGGTGCTTCACTTTTTTGCCACATGTCACCCAGCACCCTGGTGCTTCAAGGTCACCGCAAGTTTTATCGCTGCAGGAAATCCCCTTTGGAGGACCCACCTTCCACATATTCTCATCCTGACCACATTTTTGTAGGACTGGGCGGAGGGGGACAAAGGAAATCTTCTACACCTCAAAGGGTTGCTTGTTTCAGATTCTGAGTATTGATTCTGGCCGAGAATCGATTCTGGGGGTGCGCTTGACATTTGGTTTAGATTCTAGTTGCTGATTTTGACAAAATAAAATCAGAATCGGCTCAAAATCAGAATCGGGTTAAAGACCGATTCTCGACTCTGATTCTGATTCTGGGCGTGCATTGCTTCTCCCCCACCTCTTCTTCTTCTTCTTTGCTTTCTCTCTCATCTCACTTCTTCTGCTTCTCTCTCTCATCTCACTTCTTCCTCTTCTTCTCTCACAGGGTACATGTAGCCACCACCACCACCTGCAACCACCAGCACCACCACCACCCGCAACCACCAGCACCACCACCACTTTCTCTTCTTCCACCACCACCGCCTGCAGCCACCAGCACCACCGCCTACAACCACCACCCACAGCCACCTGCCCTGCCTGCAACCACCAGCATCACCACTTCCTCTTCTTCTCTCACAGCCACCACGTGCAGCCACCACCCACACCTGTGTCTCTCATCTTTGTTCTCTCTCAATCTCACATTTCCCTATTCTTCTTCTTCTGTCTTCTCCTTCTTTACCACCAGCTGTTCAATTGCCAAAATCAAAACCACCAAACTCAATTCTTATTTCAGATTTTAGAAATTTAAAATCTGATTTTGAGAATCAGAATCCCGATTCTGGGACTAAAATCTGAACCAAAGATGCCCTAAATCTCTTTACAGTCCAATTTGTAATATCACAGCCACAAAAGTGGTTGTATTTTGACTCAGATTTGATATTCAAATCTTGAAGGTGTCAAATCACACCTACTTATGTAACTGTGATAAGCCCGTTTGGACAGTATGGTGATTTAGAGTTAGAGCTGTAGACGATTTCATTTGGGGGTTTCTGTGCGTGCGTTACCCAGTCGGTATGGTTTTTTGGGGAAGATCCAACTGTGATAAGCCCGTAAAGACATCATGGTGATTAGAGCTGTAGACAATTTCATTTGGGAGGGGATTCTGTGCATGCATTACCCTGTGGGTATGGTTTATTGGGGAAGGATCTGATGTTCTTTAGGATGGGAATTTTACACACTACCAACTCTTAGTAACAACTATCTTTTTAATTTTTTTTGGTAAAACAGATCAATATACATCTTGGGGATGTCCATTACTTACCTAAAGATGAGGGGGTTTGTAAAGATAAGTATAAATAAATAAAGAAACAGACCGCCGGGGGGTGGGGGGGTGGGGGGGGGACCAACAAAATAGGACCTTTATAAAAATAACAATCCCAAAAAAATACAAACCATATTGCCATTGAGCCATTTCACAAGAGCTTAGACAAGGGCTCTAGTCTCAAGCACTTTAGAATGGGTTAGGCCATCAAAGTGAAGTTGGATGCACAAGGCGAATCCATGAAAATTCAGCACCAATCCTGGAAATTGATTTGTCCAACCTAAATACACTTTTTCCAATACAAGCAACAACAATCTAGCAAGGTCACTGGAAAACCAAGGGGAAACAGAGCCCAAACACCATTCCCTTTCATTTACTACAGAACTTTTAAAATATCTACTTCAGAATAAGCTAAGTAGCACATGAAGAGATTGCAGAACCATCATGCACTTACAGTTAATAAGCAAAGAGATGAAAGGGGAACAAATGGATCAGCCGGCCCAACAATACATTGGATTACAAATGAGTGAGAACCCAAAAAAGACCTCAAACATTTATTTTTTAACTTAGGACAGAATTCACTCCTATGATGAAAGCACCTTCTGAACCTCAGCAGTGACCCCTTTTGGGGGTTTCTCCGCATGAACATGTGCAACTACACCCTTCTTGGCATAATAATCAATGACCTACAGTTCAAATGCATAGAAAATTTGTTCAGAATGCTGATTAAAAAAGAAAAGAAGTATACATTAGACCAGGACCAAAAAGTTGATCGCCAAGTCTTACAACAAATAAATGATTAGGGGGCCAGGGGGACAAGATACTCAACTGGGATAAGATTGTTGGAATAGCTCCACGAGCACCAACCCCCTCCCAAAAGAAGGGTGCAGATCTAGGAAGCACGGACACTCCAAAATCCTCGGCATGTGGCATGTCCGTGTCCGATATGTATTGAATACCAATACTCCAAGGATACCATGTGTGTCCGTCGCACATTGGAGACAATGTTTGTTTTTTTTTTCTTTTTTTGGACACATTAGGGACAGGACATTTTAAGGAGTTTGGTAAAATAGCTTGAAGAATGGGAGTTAATTGAAGAAATGCCAAAAAAAAAGTATTATAGTAAAATACAAATAAGAAAGGAAATAAAAAGGAAATAGGGGAGGCGTCGAGTTGCAAAACTGACGACTCCAGCCCTGCAAAAGAGAGAAGAATAAAAGAAGTGGAAAAAATGAGAAGGAAGAGAAGAAGAAGAAGGAAGAAAAAGAAGAAAATGAGAGGGATAGAATCTGTGGAGAAACGCAACACATGGTTCCCTTTTCTCTTAATTTTCTTTTTCATTTTCGCTGTAATTTTGTTGAACTCTTAGTACTTTATACTCTAAAGACTAAACATCATAGCATGGGTATGAATGTGCTTCTTTGCTATGTTTTCAAACATTTTGATGCATGCTATTTATTTTTTAAACAAAAAATATACTAAAAATATTAATTAATTAATTAATTGGTATATCGTATCCTAGTTTTTCAAGAATTGATGTGTCACCATATCCGTATCATATCGTACCTGTGTCCTGTGTCAGTTTTTGTGTTTCCTAAGTACAGCTTAACCAGATCTCAGGCCCCAAAAAATTGCTCCAGTAAAATGACCACAATCACAACTACATTGTTATTCTGGACTAGTCAGACAAGAAATGGTGAACAGTCACACGTGAGCACACACACACAAGATAATGAATCATCAACCAACAGTCTCAGCAATCCACATGTGCATCACATACATCTGGGATGTTGGTAGATGAGCATGTTCAGTTTTCTTACAGGAATTAACAGACACGGATACCAAAGGTAGCTCAATGACGCAATCTACACATGTGAATTGAAACTACTTGTTTTTTTGACATAACATGATATTTTCAATTTCCAAGGATTTTTTTTGTTTTTCTTTTTTTTTGGGGGGAGGGGGGTGGTTATTGCATTACGATTAGTCAACCCTAAGCCATAATTATCAAGGCAGATTTGTTGATCGTAGTGAAAAAGGAAGGAAAAAACGGTTGCACATCAGATCCATTGCGGGTTGAGCCAGATTGGGTCAGAAAATGCCCAACCCTAGCCCAACATGAATTCAACCTGGGGTTCGGATTAGTGCAGCCAAGGTAAAAAAGAGACTTCAGGTTCAGGCAAGTCAGGTCAAGGATTGCCACCTCTAAGCAGGTCTGTTGTTAGTTGTCAGTAGTTGATGACAGGTTTTGAAACCAGGTCTGTGGTCCCTTAGACTTTACCAACTGAGCAAAATGGCATCTTCTCTGACAAAGAATTACAAGGCAATGTACATTTATGATATTAAAGGACCATAATGACGTTGATAGATGTGTATATTTAGTTTCCTCAGTAATTAGTAGTCAATGGTATATAATATACCAAAAGTAGCTCAATGAAGTAATTCAATTTTGTGGATTGGAAATACTTTTTTTTCAAATAAGCATGATGCTTTCAGTTTTTGAAAAAGTATTACAAGGATCTGGAATGGCAAAATATGACATTTTTGAAGAGGCATTCTACATCTTCAGAAATTTTGAGTAGAAATGTTGAAGGCCATTACTAAGACAGCTTAATACTGTTTAAGACGGATTCCAATGCTTTCTGACTCCTCGTCATAAAATATTAGAGAGCAGAAGTGGCTACCCAATTAACACAGCATAACAATTTTAGAGGTCCAAAACAGTGGTACCAGAAATTATTAAGTCCAGAACCATACAAAACACTGGGCAGCTCCATTTGTTGGGTTGCACAAACTCTTCACCATACAAGGTTCCAACACTCGTAGACTACAACGCCCAAAGGCTCTTTACAAGGCAGAAATTTCGAAACATCAATTATCAATATACAGCAGTCGTCCAAACTGATGGAGGTCCATCTGCTGGGCTTCAGTCTACAGCATAGATTCAAGAACACCCATCCATTAAAGTGGGTCTCATATTGAATGATAGGGTTTCTAGATGGTGCAGCAGCTCTACTTCTCTTTCTATACGAGCAACTGGGTTACACCTGGAAATTTATATTTCCCTTTATAGTGGTTGATCCTTTTTAGCAACTAGTGTTAGGAAAGGAGAAACGAACAAAAGCACTGTGCGATGCTACTTGCGGATCGCAAATCAGTATAGATTCAGGGATGAGAGAAGGTAGCAGAGGGGTGATATGTAAGATCAATATGGAAAAGGCATACAATCATGTCAACTGGGCATTTCCCATTGTCCTCTTATGTGTTTAGTACTTTATTATGATTACCAAAGCTCTAAGCAGGTTGGTCTTAAAGGTTGAAAGGTTGGGCATGCTTGAAGGTTTTCAGGTTGGCGATAAGGATTCGGTGATCCCTCTCCAATTTGCCGATGATTGCTCTCTTTTTTTCTTTCTTTTTAGAGCTAGTAAGGAGCATATTCAATATCTGTGATGCATTCGCCTTCTATTTGTATCTGTTCAGGGCTGTGTGATGCAGACATCCAAACTAAAGTGGGGCCCACGTGACATGTGGGTGGGACCCACATGTGTGATCCTTGTGGCAGCTGAGTGGGAGATGTATAGAGCATCTTAAAACTGATTTAATTAGTATTTTATGAGATTTTATGTTAGGATTATCTTTAACCTTATCTTTTATTTATGTTTGAGTTTATTCTAGAGTCCTTATGTAATTAGGAATATTTAAATCAAAGTTGTAATCCCGTTTTTTCTTTAGGCCATAGTTTGGAAGGTCAAAACTTACCCATTTGGGATGATTTTGGTGTCATTTAAAAGGTTATTCAGTTACCTTTCCAACGAGACCAAGATCTGGAGAATCCAATGTGATTTGGGAAATTTATAATCAAGATATTGGCAGGTATCACTTAATAACGGGATTTTATTAATTTAGAAATTTTATCTTTAGGAAATCTAATTAGAGTGGGATTTGGAAAGATGACACGTAAAGTCTATATATATGCTTGTAACCCACAATTTTAGGGATGAAATTGATGAATAAAGAATTTTTTTGCTTTTTAGCTCTTAGCTAGTGTATTATTCTTTTGTGAAGTATAAAAATCAAGAGTGGTTTTCCCCAAAAGTGGATTCCTTGGGTTTATTGAAGCTTGGTGGAAGCCAAGATCTCATGTGTTAGATTTGGAAAAGCTTCAAATAAGGTCTTTATCTTTTCTTTTTTCTCTTTTCTTGTTTCCATTATATCACTTTAGATTTTATTGATATTCTTGGCTATCATTATAGATCCTTTGGTATCATCTCGATTACGCTGCATCAATTTGGTATTAGAGCAAGGTTCCAACTAGTCCCTACTTAGTTGGGTTCTTTGTGAATATTCTTTTAGCTAGCTCAATCTAGTTGTAATCCCGACGAATATTGGATGGTCTAATTTATTTACAAAGTCTTATAAACTCTAAAATTTTAGAAAATGGCATAAACCCTGAAATTTTAGGAAATTGCCAAAACCCTGAAATTTTGGAAAATGACCTAAACCCTGAAATTTTGGAAAGGACCCGAAAGCATAAGTTATATGTGAAAGGCAAAGTTGTTGGAGTTTATTCATTTTCCTAGTTTTGAGCTAAACCCTAGAACTTATAAAAATAAGCCTGGAAAGTTATAAAATTCCTAAAAATATAAGATGGTTCTTTTAGTAAATACTGAGTTTGTTTTCTCTTCTAGAAAGACAACCAAAATAGCTATTAGTGGTTGCGTTGATTAGAACCTTATTTATATATCTTTTGTTGAAGAGCTCCTACAAGATTCGAAAAATCAAAGATATTGTAGATATGTTAAGGACCATGTTGTTGATATTCAATTCCATTGGAAGAAACTACTTCAATGGTATTGAATGCCTAGTGCGTGATTTCCCCTTAAAGGACATGCCAATGATTTTAGGCAAGTGATGGATTAAGGAGAGAAAATTAACTTTTAAGAATCAGATCCAAGTGTTAAGACTCTATAACCATGATGTGTGATATCGTCTTCGACTCAAGCATGCTAATAAGATGCCATTAGTGGTAATTGAAAGTGTTCAGAATTCGATGAATAAAAAGACCAAAAAGAGCATTGATGCAGTTAAGGGAGAGTCCATGATAGAATCCAGTAAAAACCCAAAGCTGTCTAATAAATAAGACAATCCTACAGCTAATGTGGAGAGTGAGAATCTTGATGCGAGAAATGTTGAGCAGACTTGTGTTGATGTTTTGAGTAAGACATATGAGACCGTGGTGGTTGTTGATACATGTACCATTGTTGCCCCAGTTTGTAACCAGCTAGCTGTTGAAAAGCAAGTTTCGGATCAAGACAAGATCCAGCCTATTCTGATAGCTATACTAGTCCATGAGCCTAAGCATAAGACAAATAAGGTGTACTATGAAGTCTTTCACTACCTAATCTTTACGAGATGAAAAACCTATGGTTATACAGTTCAAGCTTCCCACAGTTGCTGATTCTTCTTCACACTAAAACTCGAGGACAAGTTTTTTCAAACAAGGGGAAATTGATGCGGACATCACATTGAAGTGAGGCCCACATATGTGATCCTTGTGACAATTAAGTGGGGGACGTATAGAGCATCTTTGAGTTAATTTAATTAGTATTTTATTAGGATTTAATGTTAGGCATTATCTTTTATTTCTTTCGAATTTATTTTAGAATCCTTATGTAATTAGGAGTTTTTTCAGTCAAAATTGTAATCCGTTTTTTTTTTTCTTTAAGCCATCTTTTGGAGGGTAAAAACTCATCCATTTAAGTTGATTTTGGTGTCATTTGAAAAGCTATTCAATTACCCTTCCAACAAGACCAAGATCTTGAGAATCCGATGTGATTTGGGAAACGTACGGCCAAAATACTAGGCAAGTATCACTTAAAAACCAGATTTAGCTATTTTAGAGTTTTTTTTTTTTTTTAGGAAGTTTAATTAAAGTGGGATTTAGAAAGATTGACCTGTAAAGTCTATATATATGCTTGTAAGCCACAATTTTATGGATGAAATTGATGAATAAAAATTTTTCTTACTTTCTAACTTTTGCCTAGTATGTTCTTCCTTTGTGAAGTATAAAAATCAGGAGTGACTTTCCCCAAATGTGGAGTCCTTGGGTTTATTCGAGCTTGGTAGAAGCTAAGATCCCCTATTTTAGGTTTGGAAAAGCTTTAAATCAAGTCTTTATCTTTTCTTTGGGTTTTATTGATATTCTTGGTTATCATTAGGCATCAATTTTGGTATCTTGATTGTGCTGCATCGGGAGGCATCTTCTATTACTTCTTTCTTGGCTGATATTTTTATTAATCCATCAACTTCTAACTCCCGCATATAGTCCCTCTCCTCAAATGTCTTTTTTAGTTCATCATCATTTGGGAAGTTCATGATCTCCCAATCCCTTTCTCCAAGTCCCCAAATCTCCTTTCCAGCTAAAGTAGTATGGAAAATCAATGGTCCTTCGAGGTTAAAGGCTAGGAGGTTACCCACAAATATGTAAATACATGTGATATGCTTCGGCGTAGATAGAAAGGTTGGTGTCTTCTTTCTCATGTATGTCATCTATGTTATCAAGATGGAGAATTAGTAAACCATTTATTTATGCATTGTCCATTTGTGTAAGAGATTTGGTGTTACTGTCTTAACATTTTTGGCATATAGTTGTTCCCATGGAGATTATAGATTTTCTTTGGTTGAGGGTTCTTGCTCCTTTTGCAAAGAAGGGAAAAATGACATGGAGATATCTTCCTACTGCCATCATATGGTCGATATGGGAAGAACGGAACCAAAGGATCTTTCATTGTAAGAGAAGGAATTCCCACAAGTTGATTAATATTATATCCATCCGAATAGCACATTGGGCATTCGTGGAGGAAAGCTTTTAAGGAATAGCTATTATTGATAACCCCGCCAAGGATCTCCTGACCATCATCAACTTGGCTCCCCATATTCCAGACTCACACCATAGCTGGTCCCCTCCTATGGGTGCAGAACTTGAGCTAAATTTTGATGAAAGTTCTATGGAAAACCCGAGTCCCTCCAGATGTGGGGGCCTAATTCAAATGTGTCAGGTGCTTTTGTGGTGGATTATTCAGGCTTTTTAGGGATGAGTGATGTTGACCAAGCAGAAATTAAGGCATTATTGGTGGGGTTGCATCTAATTCACTCTAGAGGCGAATCCCATATTCCTTTCATAGTGGAAGGAGACTCGGCAATCGTTATTGGATAGATGAAAAGTGGCAATCCGGGGCCTTAGCGGCTCTTCCATCTTATCAAAGAAGCAATCTTTCTTGCATCATCTTTGAACATATTGTTCGTATAAATTCCAAGAGAGGCTAATTCTAATGATGGGCTAGCTAAAAGAGGGGTCTCCAAGAAAGCACTATTCACGGGTCCCATTTTGGAAGAACCAAGAAGTAGCTTATAGTTTCTTTATAAGATAATCTCCCATCTCTTTTCTCCTCTCTCTCTCTCTCTCTCTCTCTCTCTCTCTCTCTCTCTCTTTATTTTCTCTCTAAATGTTGTTTCTACTACAGTTCTCTTTCCTTTCCTCTTTGATACTATCCTACTTGTAATTCTTCTCCCTCCCCACCCCCTTTAATATAAATTCCCTTATTATTCAACAAAAAAATAAAAAAGCAAGACTTATGTGTGCCGTAACACGAGAGCTAGATTCACGCAAGAATGTTATGTGGGTTTAGTACGGTTCCTATAAGGGGGTAACGTTCATTTTATGTGTCCATGTAATAAGGCCAATAGTGCCAAAAATTTCGTTGGTTTTTTTTTTAGAATAATCCCGTTTTTTATGCTTAACCCACTTTTCCAAAGGTCAAAATTTGCCCTTTTGGCCTGATTTTGCTATAATTTGATAGGTTATTCAGTTACCTTTCTAACGAGACCAAGATTGTGCAAATTTGAGGTGGTTTGGAAAAGTTATGACCAAATTATTAAGGGGATATCAGTGAAAAACGGGAATAATGTTTTTTTTTTAAGTCCTAAGTTTTAATAGTTTAGACTTTAGGAAATTTTATGTTTTGAAAAGTCTAGGAATTAGCAAAACTTGTGCAACAAAGTTATTAATGTTTTTAGCAAGTTTAGGATTTCAGAAAGTGTGCTTTAGGAAGTTTCAAATTTCAAAGAGTTTAGACAGCAAGTTATATATATTTTAAAATGTTTCTTTATATAGAAAATTCTAAATTCTTTAGCTTGTAAGCCTATTTAAAGGCACCCCCTCCTATAATTTTATAGTGAAGAATATTAAATTAAAGTGTGTGAATTAAATGATTTCCCAAAGTGTGGTTATGGACATGTTCTCCTCTCCAAGGATTGATACCATCCCATTGCTCTCCTCTCCTCTCTCCATTGGGTTGTAACACACCAAGGTGCATACGTGAGTACCTTTCACCCTCCCTTTCTCACCTCTTATCTTCTAGGTATCTCTGTAATCTTCTTTTCCTTCTCTTTTAGTCCCTTCTCTTTCTCTTTCTCTTCTCCTATATTTTTTCTTATTTTCTTCTTCCACTAAAAGATTCCCTATTGAATTTCATTAAAACCTCCATTAAAAGACCTTCATTTTCTGAAATTCTTAAAATTTGACCCATCTAATCTTCTCGGAATTTCATGAAATTTTAATTGTAAACCCCTTAAACATGTCAAAAACTACCCTAAAATTTTTCGATTTTTCTAACGTGCTAGAGAGGCATTTTGGTGATTTTCATAATTCCTACCCAAAATTATAGAAATACCTTTTTAAGCTCTTTTCTTCTATTTTCTCCTCATTTTCTGTTCTAACTTCTTCCAATCTTCTTTCTATGATTTTATTTTTTGATTCTTAAATATTCATGGCTACTGGTTTGTTTCTAAACTCTATTCTTTATTTATTTTGCTTCTGCATCCTTTATTTAAATTATTTGAGGCTTTGGGAAATTATTATACATCAATTTTTGGTATCTTCCATTGTATCCTACATCACCCACCTTGTACCAAGTCTCCTTGCAAAACAAACCCAAGTATGAAAGCACAACTAACTTCTCTTAAGATTTGGTATAAAGGTATAGATGCAATAGTGATACATATCGATCAAACTCTAGCCATGGTGTGTCGCAGTTCAAAATGCAATTGGGATCAGGACTTGTGGGTTATTGATGCAGGACTACCTAGGGAATGCTACAAACCTACGGGTAATGGGCCGAAATGTAGTCCAAAGAAAGACTGAAAAAAAACATAAGTGAATAAATTTATTAGAGTTTCAACAAGTGACCAAATCAAAAACCTCAATTCTGGACCAAACTTTGGATGAATGTAAACTAGGTCAAGGAATGTCATAATTGTCTGAAAAAAAATTATATGGTAATAGAGTTATGAGTAAGGAACAACCCAGAAAAAATTTAAATTAAATGGAAGATTAAAAGTATATAAACTCTTCAAAACTGCACTTGGAAATCCGGCAAAACAACAAAGAAAAGAGCTTAACAGAATAGGGTAAACAACTTAGAATGTTCTAAAAATTGGTAGACAAACTAATAAAGAAGTAAACAATAAAGTCAGAAATTTTCAATTGATTTGGCCAAGTATTAATGGTTCAACATACAAAATTTCGATTGTTGTCCACACATAACATCAAACTAGAGAGCTTGAATGAGGTTAAAGGAATATATATATATATATTATGAATAGAGGTTAAAGAAAAGAAGAATAAGGGGCTATGAACAGTAACACATGAACAATTAGTAGCACCATAGTTATCAGAGCAAGAAGTGAAAGAAAGAAGCAATGCAAAAGCAGGAAGCAAGGCATAATAAATCGTTAGGAAATGAGAAGCAAAAAACAATAATAAAGTAAATAACATTAAGTTACAATCAATAATTTCAACTACAATACAATAAAGTGAATAAACTTAACAAAGTATCAAAAAACCTAGAAACTATATTATGTTAAAAACTATATTATGTTAGTAACAAAGAATCAGGACATATAAATCAATATGCAAACCACTTGTTATTAGTATGGCCGACCATACCTTGGATTTTACTATACATATGATTTTTTTGTAGATAACTAACATCTTACAGTCAAACTATAGAAGACATTGGATAAAAACCATCAGATTTGAATTGTTCTTATTGCATTGGAGTATAGCAATATAAACAATAAATTCAATATTAAATCTCATAGCTGATATTTTATTCAATGCCAACGATATAGGATTTACATTAAATAAAATAAAATATTGTTTCTTGGATCGCTTCCTAATCGATTCTTTGGACATTTCTACTCACTTCTCTAGAGGTTGCCACTCGTTTCCCTAAATAGTTTCCAGTCACTGCACCGTGCTTCCCAAATGTGTGACACATGCTTCCTACTACTTGGGGAAACAGTTTGGAATTAGCTTCCCAAACGAGCTTCCCATCTTATACCAAGCTTCCCTACAACTATGAATAGCACCAACCACTAACAGGTTTTGTAGTAACACCAACTATCTATAAGAAATCCCACAACACCAACCATAGGGTAAAGAAGAAACACCAACTTCAACTTAAGGTGTTAATAACTTTTCATCATAAAATTATCTGTCCAATTTATTGTAGTGTAAACCCTTATATAGACTACAATGCTTGATCACCAAGAAACTATCTTAAAAGAAGTAGAAATTACTTTTACAGAAATAGAAACCAACCTCTTCAGTTAAACTTCTAAATCCTAACTATTCTAAAATTAGAATGATTTTATTCTCCTACCTAACTACCCCATAGATTAAAATACTTACTCAAAATAGAAACTAGATAAACATATTACTTAAACTTCTCAAAAACATATCAAATAAAAATTTCTAGGAACTCTATTCCCGTTAGATACTAATACCCCTTTAATAATTTGGTAATAACTTTTCTAATTCACCTTGGATTTGCGTATTATTGATCACGTTTGAAAGGTAACTGAATAATCTTTCTAAAGACACCCAACTCTAGCAAAAATGACAAGTTTTGACCTTGAAAAATCTTGGTTAAAAGCAAGTTACCAAATTACAACTCAAACTAAAAGAAACCCAATAAGCCTAAAAACAAAAACTCTAAATGGACCCCATATGATCATCCATGATCATCCAGCTTCTTCTTGGTGCCTCCTAGATGCTCCCACATCAGTTATGGGCCCAAGAGTATAGGTTTCAAGGTAGCAGAAGTCAAGGGTTGTAGAATTTTGGAGGGGTCCTAGGGTGGGTTCTAAACTCGAGTTTAAAGGAATTAGGATAAAGGATGTAATCAAATAACCCAAGGTGAGAGAGACGAGAGTATCCATGGGGATAAAAAGGGGTGTTGAAGGTTGTTGCTTTTATAGATGAGTAAGAAAAGAATATTAAGGATGATGAGATGGATGAGTGGCAAGACAAGAAAGGATAAAATTAGAAATGAATTCATTCGTGGGAGTTTAGGGGTAGCGCCAATAGGTGATAAAATGAGGGAAAGTCGATTGAGATGGTTTGG